>OY992888.1:67068164-67070664 GCA_963921405.1 Cepaea hortensis | reverse complement strand
ACAGGAGACAAATGAAAATCGTAAATTGATTAGAGAAATAAGATGTAGACAGTCAAAATTTTTTGGACATTTTATGAGAAGAAATGGATTATAGAACTTAGTGACAACTGGCAAGATCGAAGGGAAGAGACCAAGAGGAAGACCGAGAGGA
This sequence comes from Cepaea hortensis, assembly GCA_963921405.1. Taxonomy (NCBI): domain Eukaryota; kingdom Metazoa; phylum Mollusca; class Gastropoda; order Stylommatophora; family Helicidae; genus Cepaea; species Cepaea hortensis. The sequence goes on along the minus strand of OY992888.1, from coordinate 67,070,513 downwards.
AAATACCTGGATGGCTTGGCCACATGGCATGGACGAGACAGGGACACTGAGCTGATCCACGACTATGGTGATCGAGTGAAATGGCGAGTCATGACCGCCCACGCTTTCCGGCATGGCACATGATTGATTGATTGATTGAAACACAGAAGCCACAAACAATATGTGAGACGATTTATTGCCTGGCATATTTACCCCCCCCCCCCTTCCTTATCTCTCTCCCCCCCCCCCCAGTCTCGAAATATGCCAGGCAATCAGTCGTGCAACATATTATTTTTCGCAAATTATCTCAGAATCCTTTGCTGTGATACTAACATTAATTTTACCTTGATACTCTCATATAGACATCCATGGGGGTCTAAAGGTCATGGGGACAGCGGTAAGGGATGGTAAAGTTTCAGTGGAGACCCAGTTAAATGAGTAGAAGTGGTACATGTAAAAGAAGGAGGAAGGTAAGGCGCGAAACTTGAAGCAATAGAGATGTGATGGTGGTCCAAATGTGAAAACTAAGAAGGAGTCCCGGTGGATGTCCGTACTGCTGGACAGTTCTCGTTTGTTCTAGTCCCGAATTGTGTCTTGTGAATACTTTCCTGACCAGACCTGTCCTTATTTTGTGTAATTCAAGATGACCTTTCTCTTCTGATTTAGTGTTATACTATTACATTTTCATATTGTGTAGGTTCTGTGAATTGAGAATCATGACGGAAAGAAAGCAAGAGAAGGCAGAAAAATAATATATTCGGATGGCTAGGCAATATGTAACAACTGGGCCAAGAACACAGACCTGATCCAAGAATGGTGATCGTGTAGTCTCCGTTGTAGAGCGGTGATGACACAGTCGGCATCCTCATCTCCGGCGTCAATAAACGTGGGCGGTCATGGTTGCTATCTCACGCGATCATCAACGGTTTAACTACTGATTAAGTGCCATGGGATGATTAATCGTCTTAAACGATTTCCCGATCTGCCATGGGCTTTTACACAGTAGTTTTCCTTATGTAACGATCTTTAATTTGATATAAAATACAATGTGACTGCTACCATATTAACAACTGTTAACCCTACAACTACCTTGGGGGTCAAATGGACCCCAGTGTCAACTTTCACGTTTGTCGTTGTTTCGTAGTATACTTATTTTTATTTTTCATTTTGTTATATTCTTTTATCCACCCCCCCCCCCCCCCCTTCCCCCGTCTTTAAAATTTTATGTTCACGATAGTGGACTTCGTTTAAGGTATGTACACTGCGTCCGTGTTTGGTATATCTCACTTCTTTTTTCTCGCAGGAGTTACACATACCTAAATGTTTTTTATTTCCTATTGTTACTTCCTGCTGCATCCGTTATTTCTCTGATGAATATTGCAATTATTTCAATCATTGTAATGTTTCATATTTAAAAAATATAGAAATCTGTATAATAGGAATTCCCAATCTCAAGGGAGATAACTTGAAATTAAATGCTTAAGAACAAGGGAAACAAGAATCATAATTTACTCGAGTATAAATGAAGGCTCTGTAATGCACATAGTTAGTATGAAGAACGTATAGCTAACATCATTTAAAACACAAAAATTGCGACTCTAATCAAGCGGTACTAAAATACATTTAAATAACTGCGATATCTTAGATGTCCAGTATGTGACCTCATGTGGTAGATAATATCACAAATGAAGGGCACACTACTTACGTGATTATATATCTAGTGCAATATCTGTTTAATGATAACGATATCTTGAGCATGATACATAATATTTTTGGCAGGCACATGTGCATGTGCCTTATAATGATAGAACATATGGTCTTAGATACTTTTAATGGCGCTAAGAAACAGATGATATCGATGATAGTCGTTGATACGCAAGTGGATTACGGCAGTTGCTGGTGTTTGCCTTAACGCTGCAGTTATGTTTTATCCTAGCAAAGACAAGCCACCGTTTGAAGTTCACCTGCAATAACAATCAGTCGCCAAACATGTAACATATTTTACCTTAGTTTTCTTTCTAATACGAGAAGTTGGTGACAAAACACACCCGTGTCTTACCTCTTGGCCTGTTCATCACTGTCTCAGCATTAAGTTATAACTGTGACAAAACCTTCCTACTTATAATTTTCTGCCATCGATTTTTGTTACACCCAAACAAACATTTTTGGAACTGAATATGTTACAAGTCAAGGGAATCGACTTCATTGCACTAGATTGTATCCCAGTTTAGCGCACTCTGCCGCTCAGTTGTGGAACAATCTTCCACATGAAATCAAAGACACCACCAATCACTATACATACATCCGTTACCTGTTTGAACACTATCTCAGTACAGACTACATGACACCCCTAAAGCAAAACAACAACAA
>OY992888.1:66944189-67067964 GCA_963921405.1 Cepaea hortensis | reverse complement strand
AGGAGGAGGATGGAAGAAGGAGGAGGTAGAGGGAGGAGGGGGAGGGGAAGAGGAAGAGGGTAGGATGAGGAGGGGAGAGGAGGAGGAGGTAGAGGGAGGATGAGGAGGGAGGAAAGGGAGGAGGAGGAAGAAGGAGGAGGAGGGAGGAGGTAGAGGGAAGAGGAAGAAGAGTGAGGAGGAGGAGTGAGGAGGAAGAGGGAGGAGGAGGAGGAAGAGGGAGGAGGAGGATGGAGGAGGAAGAGGAGGGAGAGGGAGGAGGGAAGAGGAAGAGGGTAGGAGGAGGAGGGGAGAGGAGGAGGAGGAGAAGGGAGGAGGAGGGAGGAGGTAGTAGGATGATTGATTGCCATCCCACCAGGTTAATATGTTATCGCGGACCTCAGAGAGAAGTGTCTATGTAGAAGACCATTTCCCTGGACGTACGTATTTTGGGAGGGGGAGGAGGGAGGAGGGAGGAGGAGGAAGAAGAAAAAAAAAAACTACGACAGTTGGCATCTCTGGAATGAAAGGAAGGCGTGTAGAAAATTTCATCTCAATCGGATGGGGCCGTTCGCGAGCGTATAAAGGACATACGGAGATACGCACATCCTTTTTTATATATAAGACTAGCTGACCCTGCCCGGCTTCGCCCAGACCCTGGTGGGGAGCATCTCATTTAATTCATATAAGTAGTCATATAAGTTCTCGTTCCCGTTACCGACTGTCTGTCTGTCTGTCTGTCTGTCTGTCTGTCTGTCTGTCTGTCTGTCTGTCTGTCTGACCCGGCCCCGGCATTTCCCAGCTCCTGATGTGGAGCATCTCATTTAATTCATATAAGTAGTCATATAAGTTCCCGTTCCCGACTGTCTATCTGTCTGTCTATCTGTCTGCCTGACCCTGTCCGGCTTCATTAAATTCATACAACAAAAAAAGTAACTTAAAAGAACGTTCTTCTACACACCATCCATTATTTTTAATGAAAACTCTTTCTAATCACCTGCATGACTACAGTAACTTCTTAAGCAAAAAAAGATGAGTTACAATGTTATGCATTGTGCATCATTTTTATGAAAACTTTGAAAATGCCTTACAGATTGTATCATTATTTATTATAACTCATATGCCGGTACATAACTATGGACAAAGAGTTTATAAATCTTTGAAAACGATGCCACAATATGACTATAAGTTATACAGAAAAGTTATGCCCCTTGAAATAACTTTTACAGAGTTAGGTCCCCTGAAATATATGAAATTATGATGAAAAAATGAAAAATGAAATAATACTGAGTAAGCAGGCGATTTCACACTAACAAAATATCACAGTTGTCAGCTCTGGAATGAAAGGAAGGCGTGTAGAAAATTTCATCTCAATCGGATGGGCCGTTCGCGAACAAATAAAGGCCATACGGACAGAGATACATAAATACATACAGAGATACATACGCACAAGTCTTTTTTATATATAAGATAAGATACCACTAGTACACATGTTAGCTACACAATATGGGTAATGTTTTTGACACGATGTTTAATGTTGTTGCTTTTGTTGTTGTTGATATTGTTAGTATTATTTTTGTTAATGCTGTTATTGCTGATATTATTCCATACATGGTATGGTTATTGTTGTTATTATTATTGCTGTTATTAATAACAGAGCACAGTCTTTCGTCTCATAATGCATAGGTTCTGTTTCTGACCGTTGAGAAAATGACCGGGTTGATCCAAAATCCGTCCAAAGAAGCTCAAAGAGAGGTGATTAAGTTTCTTTCATTTGAAGGATGTCAACCAGTGGAACATTCATCGAAGAATGCAGGCAGCGTAAGGTAACAAACGTGTGTCGAAGACAACAGTGAAAGACTGGCACGAATGTTTCGAAAGGACGTCAGTTTACGAAAGATGTTCACGGCCGGGTCAAGCGCATATTGTTGCAACAGAAAAAAAAAACATCATCAAAATTAATGCAGCAGTACACATGAACCGTTGTCGAAGCATACGTTTGCTAGAGAAAGAATATGGATGTGTCCATTGGGATAATTCAAATGATCGTTCGTAAGAAACTGCAATATCGGAAGGTGTGTTCACAGTGGATAACACGGATGTTTAACAACCACCAAAAATACGAACGCATGGGATGGTGTTTGGTCCACTTGGTGCGTTACAGTGTGGAGGGTGATGCCATTTCTCTTCCGCATAGTTGCAGACGATTAATCATGGGAGAGCATGCAAAGGAAGCATGCTGGATCACCAAAAGCCAACAAATTCCAGTTACAGATTTCCGCTGGTAAGGTTACGCTGAGCGCATTTTTTTTTTTACCACGAAGGGCTATTTTTGGCCGACTTTTAAGAAACTGGTATCAACGTCAACTCTATCCACTACTTGCAAACACTAGACTAGCTGCAAAAAGCCATCCAAAATAAACGATCCGCATGCTTTCTCGCGGTGTGATTATGTTGCACGATAATGCTCGTCCGCATGTCGCAAAGATTGTGCAGGAAGCATTAGAAAGGAAGAAGTGGGAAATTCTGCGACATTCAGCCTATAGTCCTGATTTGTCACCATGTGATTTTCATTTGTTCGGACCTTCTAAAAAAGCTCTCAAGGGGCAACGATTTCACACAGATGCAGACATAATGAATGCAGTAATTACTTGGTTCAGTGAGCAACCACAATCATTTTTTGCTCTTCTGACCAAACAAAGGTGCATAATTCATTCAAAATGAATGCTTTGTTTAATTCTACCACACCTGTTAATGTTTCTTCATGCTTTTGTAATAAAGCCATTAGAACGAGTTACACAATGAAAGTCCCTAATATTATTATTATTATTAATTAATAAATTATATAATGCTATTATTGTTGTTATTGTTATTGGTGTTATTTTTATTATTATTGCGAATGTTGTTATTGTTGCTGTTGATATAGCTGATGTTATTATTATTCTTGTTATTGTTGTTATTATACTTTCTAGTGTTATTGTTGTTGTTATTATTTGTGTTTTTTGTTTTCATTATTATTTCTGTTGTTATTGTTACTGGTATTACTGTTATGGGTTGTTTTTTGTGTTGTTATTGTGGTTGTTATTATAATTGATACTGTTGGTGTTGTTGTCGTCGCATTTGTTATTCATCGTTTGTCGCATGATTGCGCACTCCGTCTTGTTCACTGCTGCACATCACAATTTCAAAACACACTTCTCACTTTTGGTTTGCACTAGAGAGAATTGGGATGCTAGGAATGTGGCGTCAACAGTATTAATAGCTGTGACACCCAATGATGGACAGATCATGTGGTTTAAGCCCGTTCTGTCCCATTGGTTAACCTAGAATAATCGCGTCGCCCGCGAACTATTCTGGGTCCAGCGACGCTAAATTTCGGCACTTGCAGAGCGACCGACAAAGCATCTAGATGTGGTTTAGGTCTCTGTATGTCCCTCATCCTGATTCAGAAGGAAAGCTTCAGACGAAATTATGCCTCAGTTTGTTTATTTCTGAGTCAGGTAAAGCTTTAAGTATGAGAGTATGTGTGTGTAAGTTCCGGCACTAATATATCTATATCTATAAAACAAAGTGTATGTGTATATGTATATATGTATGTATGTAAATATGTATGTCCTTTATTTGTTCGCGAACGGCCCATCCGATTGAGATGAAATTTTCTACACGCCTTCCTTTCATTCCAGAGCTGTCAACTGTCATAGTTTTTTTTTCTTCTTCCTCCTCCTCCCTCCTCCCCCTCCCAAAATACGTACGTAAATATATGATGATGATGATGAAAGAATCCCCGAACCAAAACGCTAGGGAAAGGGAAGAAAATGACGTGACTACACAGAATCGTCACACGGCAATCATCATCATCAAGTGCCGTGCCGGCTGGCGTAGGCGTTCATGGCTCTCCGTAGATCTCAGTCTTTGGTTTTTTGGATCAACTCTGCTGCTGATATTCCTCCATGCCACGGCAATATCAATAACAATTCATCTTTTGTATGTGTAAGGAAGTTATTTACAGTCGTGTAGAAGGGAAGAACTAGACGAGTATGAATTCGGAATGGCGAACTCTCTCCTCCTCTCTTCTTCCTCCCTCTCATCCCTCTCCCGACTCCCTCCTCCTTCTCCCTCTTTCTTCTCCCTCTTCCTCTCCCCTCCTCCTCCATCCTCCTCCCTCCTACTCCATCCGCCTCCTCCCCCTCCTCCCTCATCTTCCCTTCTCCCTCTCCCTCCTTATCCCTCCTCCTCCTCCTGCCTCCCTCCTCCTCCTCCTGCCTCCTTCTCCCTCATCATCCTCACTCCTCCTTCTCCCTTCTTCTCCCTCTTCCCTCTTCCTCCTCCTCCTACCTCCTCCCTCCTCCTCCTCTACCTCCTCCTCCTCCCTCCACCCTCCTCCTCCCTTCTCCTCCTCTTCCTCCTCCCTTTCCTTCCTCCTCCTCCTCCCTCTACCTCCTCCTCCCCCTACCTCTTTCCTCCTCCCTCCTCTTCCTCTTCCACCTCTCTTTCCTTCCTCCCCTCCTCATTCTCCCTCCTTCCTCTCCCTCCTTCCTCCTCCTCCTTCCTTCTTCTCCCTCTGCCTCCTCCCTCCTCCTATCCCCTCCTCCTCCCTCCTCCTCCTTCTCCTCCTCCCTCCTTCTCCTCCTCTCCCCTCCTCCTCCTCCTACCCTCTTCCTCTTCCCTCCTCCCTCTCCCTCCTCCATCCTCCTCCTCCCTCTTCCTCCTTCCTCCTCCTCCCTCTCCCTCCTCCATCCCCCTCCTCCCTCTTCCTCCTCCTTCTTCCTCCTCCTTCCTTCTCCCCCCTCCTCCTCCCTCTTCCTCCTCCTCCTACCTCCTCCCTCTTCCTCCTCTCTCCTCCTCCCTCCTCCCTTTTCCTCCCTCCTCCTCCCTCTACATCCTCCCTCCTCCTCTCCACTCTTCCCCCTACCCTCTTCCTCTTCCCCTCCTCCCTATCCCTCCTCCTCCCTTCACATTCCCCCTCCTCCCTTTTTCTCCTCCTCCCTCCTCCTCCTCATCCCTCCTTCTCCCTCCTCCTCCTTCTTCATCCCTCCTCCTCCCTCCTCCCCCTCCTCCTTCCTCCTCCTCCCTCTCCTCCTCCTCACTCTTCCTCCTCCTCCCTCTACCTCCTCCCTCCTCCTCCCTCTTCCTCCTCCTCATCCCTCCTCCTCCCTTCTCCTCCTCCCTCCTCCTCCTCCCTCTACCTCCTCCTCCCTTCACATTCCTCCTCCTCCCTCTTCCTCCTCCTCCCTCCTCCTCCTCATCCCTCCTTCTCCCTCCTCCTCCTTCTTCCTCCCTCCTCCTCCTCCTCCCTCCTCCCCCTCCTCCTTCCTCCTCTTCCCTCTCCTCCTCCTCACTCCTCCTCCTCCCTCCTCCTCCCTCTACCTCCTCCCTCCTCCTCCCTTCACAATCCTCCTCCTCCCTCTTCCTCCTCCCTCCTCCTCCTCCCTCCTCCTCCTCTCTCCTCCTCCCTCCTCATCACTCCTCCTCCCTCCTCCTCCTCCCCCTCCTCCCTCTCCGCCTCCTCCCTCCTCCTCCTCCCTCTACCTCCTCTCCTCCCTCCTCCTCCCTCTACCTCCTCCCTCCTCCTCCCTTCACATTCCTCCTCCTCCCTCTTCCTCCCTCCTCCTCCTCTCTCCGCCTCCCTCCTCCTCCCCTCCTCCCCCTCCTTCTTCTCCTTCTCCCTCCTCATTCTCCCTCTTCCTCCTCCCTCTTCCTTCTCCCTCCGCCTCCTCCATCCTCCTACTCTCTCCTCCTCTTCCCTCCTCCCCCCTTTTCCTCCCTCTCCTCCTCCTGCTCCCTTCTCCTCCTGCGTTCTCCTCCTCCCTCCTTCTCCCTCCTCCACCCTCTCCCTCCTCCCTCCTCCTCGCCTCCTCCTCCACACTACTCCTCCCTCCTCCTCCTAATCCCTCCTCCTCCCTCCTATTCCTCCCTACTCCTCCTGTCTCCTCCCTCCTCCTCCCTCTTCTTCCCTCCTCCACCTCCCTCTTCCTCCTCCCTCCTCCATTTACCCAAGACAGACAGACAGTCAAACAGATAGTCGGGAACGGGATCTTATATGACTACTTATATAATTTAAATGAGATGCTCTCCACCATGGGATGGGCCGGGTCAGACAGACAGACAGATAGATAGATAGATAGACAGACAGACAGACAGACAGACAGACAGACAGACAGACAGACAGATAGTCGGTAACGGGAACGAGAACTTATATGACTACTTATATGAATTAAATGAGATGCTCCCCATCAGGGTCTGGGCGAAGCCGGGCCGGGTCAGCTAGTATATATATATATTTATTCTTCTATTAGAAGATAGAACCCAACTTTCAACCAGTCCCAAAATGGCTACTCTCTGCCAGCACTGATGTAGATATCTGACGCCATCTCTCATTCGTTTCCAGAAGAGTGCTGTACAATCACTATGTCTGAAGCTGTGAAAAGAGGCTCAATTATGCCCAGACTGTTTCCTATTCATGAGACTAGATCCCACTGGCTTGCTGACTGTGTTCATAGCAGGTTTAGTACAAGATAAACTATGATCTGTGTGCTGGGTGTCGCCTTGGTTGCAATCCACAGCGGATCGCCAACACACGCGAATGTGAGAAGGAGGAATGAAAGACTCTACCTCTTATCTTATATGTTCGTGGCGTGAAGACAGAATGTGTGTGTAACTGTTTAGCATCCAGGACAGGTCCAGCATTTATACGGTTGTGATTTATTCGAACAAGCATGTAGCACTCTGACGAACAACAGTCCAGCTAACAGACCAACACCGGCACTCAAGTGAACGAATAAAAGAAGAATGGTGTTAGTTCGAGAGAATGAGTACAATGTGGTGTCTCATCTTTCTTTCACTCTGTATATATATGTGTTATTGAATGAGAGGCAGTGTAAATCCTCATAAGGAACATTTCACATAGACCTCCACATTCATACCCATTATATGTTACTTATATTAACTTTAGAGTGAAATATTTAATGTATGTTTCTTTACATTATTACTTTGATGCAACATGTGGAATGTAGTTTATTAAACCATCACCCTGGTTGACCGAGTAAGTAAAGGACATAATATGCTTTCATGCATAAGCACTTCTAAACTGTCAAGGGGAAATATCACCCCAGTGTCAGAAGAAGTAAGTAAAGGAAATGACAGAAGAGGTGAGAGGGTATAAACAGGAAAGTATCCAGGCAGACTAAAACAATGGTGGCAGCACTGATTGGTAACATGAGTTAATGAGAACAATCATCCTATTCTGTTCCATTACTATGTAGGGATCAGATATGCTGGGTACATCTCATCATTTACTCTCCATCATTCTTTTCTGGCCTTGTCAGTCACTGTGTCTGTGTCCTCTGTGAGAACAACAGCCAACCGGCCCTAGGTACAAGTACAGTAAAAAGAAAGCTTGCCCAATATAATTGCTGATGTCTAATGCCAGTACAAGGAGACACAATGTAGCTCTTAACTTGTAGGTACTTCCTGAATCTGCTACCTTCTGTACCTCATGTCTGTAAACCCTTTTCATTCTTGTCCACTGGAGAATCATCATCCTGTGGCTAGATATAAATGTGTTCACTATGTTTATCCACCTCAGGTGAGGATGGCGGTGTTCGCAGATTGTCATGATCCAGAGTTGCAGATCATTGTCCAATAATGTACCCTGGGTCTGCAAATCATGAGCTGCTCAGTAAGATCTGTTGTCAGGAGTTGATCTGATCAAAAGTCTTCATTGAGCTTTGCTTCCTGGAGAAGTGACAACATAAGTGATTTGGGAGACTTTCTAAGATCATTAGGATCAGTTTTATCATTCACAATAGACTTGCAAATTTTTAATATCATGGCTGAAGTCTGATAGACAATTTTATAAGGAAAGACTGTGTCATATAATTATGCATTCCAGAAAGTTCTCCGGGATATGTGTATACTGTTTAATTCCAAGTTTCACTCAATAACTTGACTGAAAGTTCACAAACAGAACATTTGTGTAGCGCAGAGACTTTGTTAGGAAATCAGAAGGGTGGTACCGTGATGAAATGCCAGAACTGCCATGAGATCTTCCAGGAGTTCTAATCTCCATTGTGTCTTAGAACATTATGCTGGAACCAAATGGGTTTAGTTCATATGTCATAATGCATCACTGGTTTACTTCCACAGGTTTTTTTATTTTGATTAATAAACCAAAATTAACTGTTCCTGCATTTTTCTGTCAGTGTATTGTGGTGTGACAAAACTTTTCATTATTATCTATGTGTTTAGTTAATGTAACTACTTCACATAAAGGTAGTATCTGGAACTACAGGTGACTGGGTAAACTCTAATAGACAGCTAAAGTCTGTCCTATTGTAATCTCCCAGGTTCCAGGTTACTCAGAAAAGGGAACTTTACATTTTATTAATTCCTGTGACCATTTCATCTAAAAGGGAAAATGATCATAGGTGGGGGACTCTCTAGAGATCCTATTTAAAGATGTAGATGATCAATGGGAAATGCTGATGAATTCAATCAGTTGTGCAGCAGAAAAAACTATTCCAAAAGTAAAGAAAGTGGGCCGTAAGACATGGATGACTGAAGAAATTTTACAACTAATGGAAACAAGAAGACAGAACAAAAATAATCCTACCAAATATGAAGAAATTCACAGAAAAGTCAGAACCTTATGTAAGGAGGCTAAAGAAACATGGCTTGAGAAAAATTGCAGAGAAATTGAAAAACAACACAACAGTAAAAATGCGAAACTAATGCACAAAATAATTCAGGAGATTACTAATCAAAGAACACGTACATCAGCAGGCTGCCTAAAGACAAAAGATGGAAGAGTCATAATAGAAAAAGATCAGATTTTACATGTATGGTCAGATTGCGTGAAAAACCTTTATGACGATGACAGAGACGAACAATAAATTGTTCAAAATAACAATGAAGGGCCAGCAATTTTGAAGACGGAGGTTCAGAATGCTCTGAATCATATGAAATCTGGCAAGACCCCCGGTCCAGACAGCGTCACAACAGAAATGATTAATGCTTTAGAAGAATATGGAATAGATAAAGTTACCAGTCTGCTTAAAATGATACTGGAAATATACCTCATGAGTTATGTAATTCTGTATTTATTGCAATCCCAAAGAAATCAGGAGCCTTGGAATGTGATCAACATCGAACAATTAGTATAATGAGTCACATCACGAAGATTTTGCTAAGAATTATCATGCAAAGAGTTAGGAGGAAAATACAACCTGAAATAGGAGAAGAACAATGTGGGTTTGTAGTAGGCAAGGGTACAGTAAATGCTGTGTATATACTGAGAACCGTAATCGAACGTTCTATAGAAGTAAACAAAGATCTACACCTTTGCTTTATTGACTACACAAAGGCTTTTGATAAAGTGAAACATGTCAACATGATAAGGATGCTTGAAGATCTACAAATTGATGGGAAAGACCTTAGACTTGTAAAAAACATATATTGGAAACAACAAGGTGCCATAAGAGTTGATAATGAAGTAAGCTAATATCAGCCTATTAAGAGAGGTGTGAGACAGGGATGTGTAATGTCTCCAGATCTGTTTTCCCTGTACAGTGAAAATATTTTCAGAAATATTGAAAATATGGAAGGAATCAACATTGGGGGACGATGCATCAATAACATTAGATATGCAGATGATACAGTCTTGATTGCAGACAATGAACAGGATCTGCAAAATTTAGTAGATGCGGTTGTTACACACAGTGAACAACAAGGGTTAGAATTAAATTGTAAAAAGACACAGATTATGGTCGTCACTAGGAAGAACGAAATACCACAGTGTAATATACAAGTAAATGGGAATATTCTTCAACAAGTGAATAGGTACAATTATCTCGGAACAGTAATAACATCTGATGGGAGATGCCTTGAAGAGATTAGAACAAGAATCGCCATGGCAAAAGTAGCCTTTAGCAAGATGAAAAACATACTGACTAATAAAAAGATGTCAATTGAAACGAGAAAAAGAGTGTTGAGATGCTACATAGAACCTGTACTTTTATATGGATGTGAAGCTTGGACAATGAGCAGCCAGGCTGAAAAACATCTGATGGCTGTAGAAATGTGGTTTCTGAGGAAAATACAAAGAATACCATGGACAGCCAGAAAGACCAATGAACAAGTCCTTCAAGAAAAAATGAAGATCGTAAACTGATCAGAGACATTAGACGTAGACAGTCACAATTTTTTGGGCATGTTATGAGAAGAAATGATTTGGAGAACTTGGTGACAACTGGTAAGATCGAGGGGAACAGGCCAAGGGGAAGACCTAGAAACAAGTATTTGGATGGCTTGGCCTTGTGGCATGGTCGAGACAGAAACACGGAACTGATCCACGCTCTGTTGATCGAGTGAGATGGCAGAACATGACCCCCCACGCTTACCGGCATGGCACATGATGGATGGATGGATGGGGGACTCTCGAGCTAATTAAGTTTCTCTTTTTCGGGAAGGAAGATTTTGGAGGGAAGAAATTAATTTCCCTGGGAAAACTCCTAGATTTCCAGAGCTATGATGGGTCACTTTGGCTTCCAAGAACCCATCCCCTTTAAATGAAATCAGTCCCATCCTCATAGCTTTACTTCATTGTGGGGTAAGTCAGAGAGGGTACTGCTTCCAACTCCCAACATGTCACATTTACTGTTAGGCTCGTCTCGGGGTAGAACTCGTGCTTTCTCGTAACCATACAACATTTATTGTTGGTACCACATAGTGGGTTAATTTTGTTCACACCACAATTGCTTGAAATATGTGAATATTTTCTTTCAGGTTTTTAAGGTGAAACAGAACTCTACATTTTTTGCGGAACTTTATTTACAATTTTAAGGACCGCATTTGCAAGGCCACTAGGTGGACTTTGTGTAATTCAAGATTCAGAACCACTGATTAGAAATCACTTTAGGTCTTATGTTACCAGGTGTAGATCAGAGGGGTAAATCAGAATCTTTATTGTCTAGTGAGGTTGACTTCGTGTGTTTGGTGTTTTTCTCTCAATAGTCGAAAACTCCAGATTTCGTGCAAGATTTTCCTGCAATATTACATTGTTGATTTGTTGTTTGTATTTCGCCATTGCATGCTTTGTACCGTTTCAGATACAGGGGTTTTCCTATCTGAATCAGACAGAGGCGACACTTAGTATTTTTTTCAAATATTTGGGAAAGATCTAAAATTTAGCATGGCGGAAACAGCTTTACAACGGAAACAATATGTCGACGTAGGCAAATCATGTGGGTTAAAGGGTCCTGAGCTCGCGAAGTACGTCTCTGATGAATTCGATAGACATGAGCGTTTACAGGCTGAGATAACCCAGAAGGAAAAAGACAGAGAGGCTGAAATAATTCAGAAGGAAAAAGACAGATAGGCTGAAATGATTCAGAAAGAGAGTGTCAAAGACTGCCTCATGATAGAACACCACCAGGACGTGGGGTCAACCTCAGATAGAGTGGAGAGAACAGGGTGCCCGGGATCGGGGCAGGATGGATGATAGAAAGAGGGGGACTGTTGACTAGTCCTCACACGGAGGCGTTGACCAGATAGTTAGCACTACTGGTCACGACAGAGTCACGCCTGCGTGATCGCTACGATCGCCACTCAAGCCAAAGCCAGCTAATAGAAGCGTGCTAACTGATCTAGCACGCAAAGGGCCGAAGGGCGTATGAAGGTCCTTCCGCGAGGCGTGTAGCGACGCGAGTGAAGCAAGTCAGACTGGGGACTGACTCTGTAGTGTTCACATCGTGTAGAATAGATTTGTTTTCATATAGCCTAGTAGATAGAGAATAGCTATAGGGGTTAGGAAAACTATTGATAGAGAATATTGTGACTTTATGTGTGATTAGATAGCGACTGTTTTGCAATTGTAAAGAGCCAACGGCAATAAAATGTACCATTTCATTCCTCGCACACGACTGCAAGTCTCTTGTATGGTGTGGGAGAAGTAATCCGATGATGCCTGAAACATGAGTTGTTGACAGGCAATAGGATTAAATGTGGTGTCAGAAGTGCCGCTTGAACCTGAGTTCAAGCTATAACACTTACCCACGGCTCTAGACTAGGGTTACAGATAGGATATTACAAAGATTAAATGTTTAATTTGTGTCAGTGACTATGACGTGTGCAGACTAGATCGAGTTGCCAGCAGAATTGTGCCTATCGTGATGAAATAATGTTTATTTGTGCTTATTAGAATGTTATATATTTAAATAATGTGCTTTTCAAAGTTGTAAGTATTCATATTATGTTCTTCTTTCATTTATTTATGTAATTATTTATTTATTTTTGAATAATTGTCACAAATGATTCATGGCGGAGCAATACAAAGGTCAGCGACAGTATTGATTTTTGCAAGCTAAAAATAGCGCTGCGCCTGTGACGTGGCACGATTGACAAACAGTTGGGCCTCGCCATTTGCAATCAGCATTTCAGTGTTTACATACTGGCAAGCTGCTGCCTGCCTGAATCTTTACGATATATTAACTATTATTTGTTTATTTAAGTTAAAGAATGAATATATTTATTTATTTACACATTATTATTTTATTTATATTTATTTAAAAGCGGTTATTGAATTTTTTTTTGTACTTTTCTATTTGTTTACCGTCAGGAGGGCACTACTTTCGGCTATGCAAATTAGATTTGGCCTGCATCATCCTTACTTCCATAGATTAAACTAGGTTAGTAACGAAAGACATATTACGGTAGAACGAAGACAGGACAGTGACATTAAATATTAAGTAATCGATGTTCTGTTTGTTCGTGGGCATGTTTGTGTCATTGTACCAATTTGTCAAAAATCTATTTGTCGTTTACGAGTTGGTAATTTTTGCTGCTCTGTAAAACAGGGCGAACAACAGCTGAGTAAGAACGTGAGTGTGTGCCGATGTGCCAAACAAGGTGACCTGAGTAAAAAACTCGTGTGTATTCCGGGGTGCCAAACAACGGGATCGGTGTTGCTGACGTGTTGTTCCTTGTTCTGGGGAACATTAAGTTGAGTAAAACCTACGTTTTTGGCATGCATTGTGATTAATAGTGCATCTCTTTTTCAGCGTGTATTGTATGAACAGACTGTGTGCTCTAATTTTGTGGAGAATACAATTTTCCAGATTGTAAACAAAGAGTACAATTTGTAGTGCTCAGATATTAAATAACATAGCATATTAAAGAAAAATAACTAATTAAAGCAGTCAGTTAAAGTCAACGCGAGCCAATTCCCCAACAACATGGCTACTCTAGCTGACTTCATTAAAGCAGGCAAAGAATTGCAATACACAGGTAAAGAGCTAGAAGACTATGCTGATAAGAAATTTAAAGAAGCAAATGATGCAGAAAGAGATGAACGCGCACTAGAAAGACATCAATTAGAATTAAAACAGAGGCAATTAGAACATGATAAGGAAATTAAACAGAAAGAACTAGAATTAAAACAGAAGACATTAGATCAAGAGAAAGAATTAAAGCAAAAAGAGATAGATGAAATGGCAAGAGTTAAGGAAAAACAAATACAAGTAGAATCAGAGACACAGTTAAAGATGAAGGAGATGGATGTAGACTCACACGCAGAGATCTCTGCCACTAAACTTAAAAGTCAACAAGAAGAAAATAAGTTCAACAAATACAAAAATATTATCAAAGCATATTGTAAAGAAGATTCAATTTCTGCCTGGACAGAAAATGTCGAGTATCAGTTTAAATATCACCAGGTTCCTTTAGAGATGTGGGCTATGATTTATATGAAGAACCTAAGTGGTGAGCCCCTTAAAGTAATAGAATCTATACCAACCGATCTTAGATCTGACTACCAATACATCCGTGATAGGATTATGCAACACTTTTTACTTGATGCCCCTGGGTATCAGGTGCAGTTCTCAACTTTAAAACCTAAACCTACTGAGACTTTCATTGACTACGTCTCAAATGTTCAAAGTGTACTAAATAGGTGGCTTAAAGCAGCTAACATAGGAAAAGACTTTGATAAATTAAAAAACTTAATAACTATGGATAAGGTAATATCCACGATACCATCCTCTTTTGCTAAATTTTTGCAGCAGTCAGACATTGAAACTATAGAACAGTTTGAAAAGAAAGGGTCGGCATATTTTTCTTCAAACAGAAATATTTTTAAAACTTCAAATGACTCTGAAATAGTTTCCTTTGCAAAAGATCAATCTAAAAACTATCAGAGCAATAGAAAACCATTTAATAAATTTGACAAGAAAGATAGGAAAGTTTCAAAATGTATCCACTGTCAACTTTTACATGACACTTATTCAATGTGTGACAAATCGCCGAGTTATCCGGCACATCTTGAAAATGTTATTAAGAAGCAGCAGAACAAAAGATCTGCATACCGGCGTGCCATTAAATGTTTTTTTTTTGTTCCAGCTACGGCCACTATTCAAATAAGTGCCTTGGCCGCCAACGTATGAAAGCCAACAATGCTATTTTACTTGATACATCTTCTGATAGTGGTAGTGAGACTGAGTGTGATGTTGAAAATGAATTACCTGTTAACCAAACGGAAGAGGTGTGTTGTGTAAACGATATGTTGAGTTTTGACAGTTGTGAGCGATGTCACCGGTTTCATGCTGACGGAAAATTAGAATGTGGACATACAGTTCCATTCTCATCTGAGAGTGTGAATGCAGCCTTAGCCTCCAGAGGCAATTTAGAGTTCCACAATGCAATGGTCAATGATAGACCATGCCAATGTTTGCTGGACAGCGGTAGTACCCTTATTGGTCTCAGAAAGGAACTGGTAAGTCAAGAGGATTATACAGGTGACTCTGTCAAATGCCGAACCTTTTCGGGTAACATTGAAATTTACCCGTTGGCCAAAGCCCGTATTGACACTCCTTTCCTTTCGGGTACATTTACTTGTGCTATACTTGACAACCCTTGTACTGATTTAATTCTGGGTTGCTTACCTCAACTAAAACAATGTACTAGCGATGAAATAACTGCATGGAACCAACTGAATGCAGTTAATGCAACAACCAGAGCAGACACTATAAAACATCAAGACACGCGTCAAGATGAGAGACTACTAATGCTTTCTCCATCTAGCACTGATGATAACAACAGACAAAAATTCATAGAACAGCAGAAAGCTGATCCTAGTTTGTCTCCTTATTTAAACATATTGAAAGAACGAGCAAAAGTGATAAAGAACGCTTCATGGTTCTTCAGATTAAATAATGGCATTCTTACTAGATATTATACTACTGGTAACCATGAGATTCAGCAAACGGTGTTACCTGTACAACATCGCATAACTGTGCTAAAGATTGCACATGAGTCACCGTTTGCTGGCCATCTTGCATATGACAAAACCAGGGCCAGAATTCAGGCTCATTTTTAATGGCCAGGTTTTTGCAATGATATTAAATTATTTTGTCGTTCGTGTAATGTCTGTCAACAGTTAGTACGAAAGGGTAAACATCCTACAGCTGAAGTACAACCTTCTACACTGGCTTCTAGGCCATTTGAGAGTGTGGCGGTAGATATTGTTGGACCCCTGAATCAGGTGTCCAGCAAAGGAAATCGCTTCATATTGACGATGGTCGACCTCTGTACAAGGTGGGTTGAGGCAGTAGCTTTGAAGTACATCACCTCCAAAGATGTTGCGAATGTATTTCTACACCTGTTCTCACGATTCGGATTTCCACGGACCATTTTATCCGATCGTGAAACACAATTCATATCGGCTGCAACGCAAGCCCTTACAAAAATGTTAGGGATTAAACAACATTTCACGACAGCATACCATCCAGCCAGCAATGGTATAGTAGAAAAAATTAATGGAGATCTTAAGCATATGCTGGCTAAGGTAACAGCAGAAAACCCAGCTGATTGGGATACACTGTTACCAACAGTGCTGTTCGCCTATCGGGAGATTCCCCATTCAAGCACGGGTTTCTCACCGTTTGAATTAGTGTACGGGGCTAACCCACGTGGACCCCTAACCATTTATCATCAGGCAATAACAAATTCTATTCAAATTCCCGAACCAAAAACACCTTATGAAATGGTGACTGAATCACGAGATAACATCATGAAATCGTGTATTATAGCTAAGGCAGCTTTGGAGAGGAAGGGTCAAATCTACCGCCAATATGCCAACAAAGGGGCGAGAACAATTGAACTTGAACCAGATCAAGACATACTTCTCTTGCTTCCTGACAAACGAAATTTATTATTGACTTCATGGCAAGGGCCATTCAAGGTGGTACGTAAAATTTCAGATGTTGACTATGAAATATCAATAAACGGAAACTTAAAGATATTCCATGTCAACATGTTGAAACCTTACTATTCACGACAAGAGACAGGAGTAGAGACAGACGAACACAGTGCACCCACACCAAGTGATCAGACGACAGACATACACAACGCAACTACACTAGTTAGCGAGACTGGCATATCCGACGAGCATACACGTAGCGAGAATACAGAATACACACTTAGCACCACCACCGTACTAAATCAAGTAGACGACGACGGAATGGAACTACCAGTTCCTATTGTAGACAAGACTGCCACATTGGATAGCATACATATAGAACAGGAACTAACAGACAGTCAACGACGACAATTAGTAGAATTAGTGACGGAATACAAAGACATATTCTCTGACATTCCAGGTAGGACGGACAGAATCGAACACTCCATTCTTCTTACGGACTCTAAGCCTATTAAATGCAGGCCGTACTCAATCCCACTAAGCTATAGGGAAAATCTAAATAAGGAAATTCTGAATTTAGAGCCTAGTGGGATCATCCAAAAATCCACCTCTGAGTACTCTTTTCCAATTGTTCTAGTTAAGAAGAAAGATTCTACAATTCGTCTGTGCGTGGACTATCGAAAGCTCAACAACGTCACCAAGATCGACGCAGAGCCAATTCCTTCCTGCGAAGATCTTATTCTTGACATGTCCACCTCCAAAATCTTTTCTAAATTAGATCTCACTAAGGGATATTGGCAAGTCCCTATGCAGTCTCAATCCATCCATCTTACTGCTTTTTCAACTCCTTTAGGACTTTACGAGTGGCGTTTTCTTCCTTTCGGACTTCGAAACGCTCCTGCCACTTTCGTACGCTTAACTAGAGATCTACTTCATGGAGTGACGAATACAGTGACCTATATAGATGATATATGTGTCCATACTGATGACTGGACAACACACCTACTGAAACTGAGACATGTATTTAATAGGTTGCGACTCTTCGGGCTCACTGTCAAACCGAGCAAAGTCGAATTGGGCCTAAAAGAAATTGAGTTTTTAGGTCATGTCATTTCTCAAGGTCAACTAAAGACTGACCAGAAAATTATTACTAAAATTATGAATCTGACCATGCCTACCACCAAGAAACAGGTCAGAAGCCTTTTGGGGTTAGTGAATTACTATAGTAAATTTATTCCAAATTTAGCGGAGATTACAAGTGTATTTTCCAATGTTTTAAAAGCTTCTGTAAAATTGGATGTTAAAGATGCATTATTAATTTCTGCATTGTCAAAATTGAAAATTTTGTTTAGTAATGTTCCAATCCTCCGCTTGCCTAATCCAAGGCTCGTTTATTATCTTAGGACAGATGCCAGCAGGATCTCCATCGCTGCAGTACTAGGCAAATGTTATGAGGGCATCTTCCATCCGATTTGCTACGTGAGCCGTAAGATCACACCCACCGAGTCCAGATATTCCATATCCGAGTTGGAAGCCCTAAGCGTCATCTATGCGGTGAGAAAGCTGCATCGATTCCTGTCGGGTGTGCACTTCATTGTCCAGACTGACAACGACTGTCAAAGACTGCCTCATGATAGAACACCACCAGGACGTGGGGTCAACCTCAGATAGAGTGGAGAGAACAGGGTGCCCGGGATCGGGGCAGGATGGATGATAGAAAGAGGGGGACTGTTGACTAGTCCTCACACGGAGGCGTTGACCAGATAGTTAGCACTACTGGTCACGACAGAGTCACGCCTGCGTGATCGCTACGATCGCCACTCAAGCCAAAGCCAGCTAATAGAAGCGTGCTAACTGATCTAGCACGCAAAGGGCCGAAGGGCGTATGAAGGTCCTTCCGCGAGGCGTGTAGCGACGCGAGTGAAGCAAGTCAGACTGGGGACTGACTCTGTAGTGTTCACATCGTGTAGAATAGATTTGTTTTCATATAGCCTAGTAGATAGAGAATAGCTATAGGGGTTAGGAAAACTATTGATAGAGAATATTGTGACTTTATGTGTGATTAGACATCGACTGTTTTGCAATTGTAAAGAGCCAACGGCAATAAAATGTACCATTTCATTCCTCGCACACGACTGCAAGTCTCTTGTATGGTGTGGGAGAAGTAATCCGATGATGCCTGAAACATGAGTTGTTGACAGAGAGAGAAAGCCGGATAGCTTTAGAGTTGGAGGATAGGAAGCTGCAGGCTGAGATGGATAATAGAGAAAAGGAGAGACAACATCAGTTGGAGATTAGGCGCATGGATAATGAGTTGGAGAGGAGGAGACTGGAGAGTGGTGTTCCTACCCCCCCCCCCCCCCTTCCATTTCCACACGCAGGCCAACTACAGATATACAGACAGAGGAAAACTACCATCACACTGGAGCGATGGCATTTCCTTTAGAACCATATAATGAGAACGCTGAAGGGATTGATCACTATCTTTCCAGGTTCGAACTTATGGGTTCTACATGTGGGCTTGATGAATCTAAATGGTCGGTGAATCTATCCCAGGGTTTAAGAACTACTGCTTTTGAAATTTTCTCTAGACTTAGTCATGAGGAACGACAGGATTACGGTGTTCTCAAAAGAGCTTTACTAACTCGCTTCGAAGTCTATTCTGATAACTATAAAAGGAAATTCAGATCAGCTAAGAAGGAGCCTGGGGAAAGTTACGGCCAATGGGTTGAAAGATTAAAATCCTACCTGCACAAATGGGCAGAGATGGGAAAGTTTGAAGAAACATTTGAAGGACTCCGAGAGATGATATTGATTGACCAATTAAGGGATAAAATGTCATCAGAACTTCGGGCGTTCTTAACACAGAATGGAGCTGATAGACTTGAGGAAATTATTCTTTTGGCAGAGAGATGGGAGAAATCTCAGAAGGAGGTGGGAAGTAAGAGTCGGATGACCAAAGCTTCTCCCCCAGACCAATCACTCAAGACCAAAGAAAAAGAACACACCAACACCAATAAGAAGTAGAAGAAATCTGCGAGCACCAGTCAAACTTATATTCAGGCTGCCAAGAAGAGTGGGAAGGACTACTGTACCAATTGCCGGAAGGTAGGACATCACACAAAAGATTGTCGGAAGAAACCTCCTACCCCTCACACAGTTGCATGTCTGACTCGCCGGAAGGAACGTAAGGTGAGCACTAGTGAAACGTCCAGTGTGACAACTCATGAAGACACCCACTCCAAAATTCCGGTAGTGGAATCCATCTTGCTAAATGGATACCCCGCCATTTGCTTATATGATACAGGTCTAAATTATGACTGCGTCGTAGCAACATCCTTAGTTCAGCCAGAACAGTTGACTCAGGAAATGGTGATTATACAGGGACCCTTGAAAAGTTCAGCCAAGATGTCACTACCTGTGGCTCGAGTACATATAGCTTCGCGTTATGTTACTGGCACAATCAAGGCAGCGGTGATGGAAAATCCCGTGTACCCAGTCCTGCTCGGTTGTCGTTACGTCTTTCTAGGAGAACCTATACAGCCTGTGATAGTCGCTGCTTTGACGACTAATTCGCAGACAGAAAAGACTCCAGCATCGTCGACTCCGACCAACCCTCGATCAGAGGATTTGAAGAAAGCACAGAGTGCTGACAGCACCTTGTTGCCATGCTTCAACAAACTGCCTAAATCACATTTACCTCCACGTAGAGGCGACATGTATATGAAGGGTGGACTTCTATATCGCAAGGCAGGTAAAAGTGGACAAGAATATTCTCAATTAATTGTCCCGTCTACGTATTGTGCTCAACTATTGGATATGGGCCACAACTTATCTTTCAGTGGGCATATGGGAATAAATGCTACTATGCAAAGAATTTCCATGCACTATTTTTGGCCCGGAATGAATTCTGACATCACCAGATATGTCAAGTCATGCCCTGAATGCCAAAGAGTGACCCCAAGACATAGGACACCCCCTGTCCCGCTTGGTGAGATGCCCCTAACTGGATCTCCTTTCGAGAGAGTTGCCGTAGACATTATCGGACCACTCCCCAGGACGCGGAGGAAGAATCGATACATATTAACATTGGTGGACGTCTGTTCAATGTGGGCAGAAAGTATTCCAATGCCATCAAGTGACTCCAAGAACATTGCTGAAGCCTTACTTGAGATATTTACTCGGATTGGATTTCCCCTCAAAATCCTAACCGACAATGCATCACAGTTTCGCAGTAAACTCATGGAAGAAGTCTTTCGGCTATTTCATGCTCGCCATCTCTATTCATCTCCCCATTTGCCTCAAACGAACGGGAGTGTAGAACGGTGGAACGGTACCCTCATCAGTATTCTGAGAAAGTTAGCTCATGAAAAACCAGAGGATTGGGACACATATATTCCTGCTGCATTATTCGCATACCGGGAAGTGCCTCATCACTCTACTGGGATTGCGCCCGCAACACTGTTGTTTGGGAGGCCAATCAAGGGACCCTTGGAAGTATTACTGAGAACATGGACTGATGATCATGCAGATAATACAGTTGTTACTGCATCTGTTTATGTTGCTGAGTTGAAGAAACGTCTACAACATGGTTGGCGACAAGCGAATGTGAATCTGCGTCAAGCTCGACGAAGAATGACTCGCAATTTCAACAAGAAGGCAAAAGATAGAGAGCTGACAGTGGGTGAAAAAGTGCTGCTACTACTTCCGACCAGTCAGAACAAGTTGCAAATTGGATGGAAAGGACCATTTGAGGTGACAGAGAAAATATCTCGTACTCACTACAAAATTTCTGTCAAAGGCAAGTTGAAAGTGTTTCACATAAACCTTTTGAAGAAATGGAATGAAAGGTCCGCAACCTCCGAAACGGCCCACCTGATGGCTATGGCTGTTGCTACTGAAGTAGAACAAGGAATTACCATGGGAACAGAATGTACACTGTAAGCCAAAGAGACATTTCAGGATGTGGATATCAATCCCAACCTATCTCCAGATCAACAGAAGCAAATTCGAGATCTTATGGCAATGTATGCAGAAATACTTACCGACAAACCAGGTCTTACTAATTTAGTGGAATTTGATATGAAGCTAACAGATGATACACTTGTGCGAGTCAAGACGTACCCAGTTCCTTATGCCAAGCAAAATACTTTGCAGGAAGAGATACAGCAGATGCTCTCATCAGGAATTATATCACAATCTGAATCTCCATACAGTGCTAGTGTGGTGTTGTTGAGAAAACCTAATGGTAAACACAGAATGTGCATCGATTATCGACAGCTCAACGCGATTACTGAATTTCAGGCAGAACCTCTACCCGACCAGAATCAGCTGTTCACTAGTCTCAACACAACCCAATACTTCACCAGGATTGATCTCAGTAAGGGATATTACCAAATTCCTGTGAAACCGGAAGTCAGACCGTGGTTAGCGTTCAGTACTCCTGGAGGACACTACTACAAGTTCAATGTTCTTCCATTTGGATTACGTAACGCTCCAAGTGTATTTACACGCATGATGCGAAGGTTACTTGACCCATTACATCATCCGGCCATCAGCCACTTCATGGATGATATTTTAGTTGCTACCGAAACATTTCAGGAGCATGTCGAAACATTGCATCTCTTGTTCAAGCGACTTAAGGAAACAGGTTTGACAGCAAGACCCAAGAAGTGTCAAATAGGATTTCAACAATTGGACTTCCTAGGCCATAAGGTATCTCAAGGCTTCATAACACCTCAAGAAGGAAATGTGGAGAAACTTCAGAGAGCACCTCGCCCAAGGACCAAAAAGGATGTTCGATCATTCGTCTCCTTATGTAGATTCTATCAAAGATACATTAAGGACTTCAACACACTGGCTGCACCCTTAACGGATCTTACCAAAAAGGGGAATCCAGAGAAAGTCATATGGTCAGCTGATTGTGAGAAAGCTTTTACAGCTCTCAAACAAGCTTTAACAGCCAAACCGATCCTACATCTACCCAACCTCGACCGCTCATTCGTGCTCCGCACAGATGCGAGTAATATTGGAATTGGGGCCACCTTACTCCAGAGGAAAGGGGATGATCACTCAGAGCTATTCCCTGTAGCTTATGCAAGCAGGAAACTGAATGCTTCTGAACGGAACTACTCGGTGATCGAGCGTGAGTGCCTTGGTCTAATCTGGGCTGTGGAAAAGTTTCAGGCATACATGTATGGTAAACATTTTACAGTGCAATGTGATCACCAACCCTTGATGTTTCTGGCATCGTCACGGAATCTGGAACGCAAGACTCATGCGATGGTCACTGCTGTTGCAACCATACTCATTCCAAATCGAATACGTTCCTGGGAAAATGAACGTAGGCGCCGACTTCTTGAGTCGTTGTCCAGTTCCTGATGAACCATCAACTTCGGATGAAGTGGAAAACCAACAAGAGGGATCACAAAAGGAACCGTGTCAGCTGTGAACGACTGAGACGATAGTTCTCCACAGAGATCAATCTGGAGGGGGGCTCTGTCGCATGATTGCGCACTCCGTCTTGTTCACTGCTGCACATCACAATTTCAAAACACACTTCTCACTTTTGGTTTGCACTAGAGAGAATTGGGATGCTAGGAATGTGGCGTCAACAGTATTAATAGCTGTGACACCCAATGATGGACAGATCATGTGGTTTAATCCCGTTCGGTCCATTGGTTAACCTAGGATAATCGCGTCGCCCGCGAACTATTCTGGGTCCAGCGACGCTAAATTTCGGCACTTGCAGAGCGACCGGCAAAGCATGTAGATGTGGTTTAGGTCTCTGTATGTCCCTCATCCTGATTCAGAAGGAAAGCTTCAGACGAAATTATGCCTGAGTTTGTTTATTTCTGAGTCAGGTAAAGCTTTAAGTATGAGAGTGTGTGTGTGTAAGTTCCGGCACTAATATATATATATATATATATATATATATATATATATATATATATATATATATATATATATATATATATATATATTTATTCTTCTATTAGAAGATAGAACCCAACTTTCAACCAGTCCCAAAATGGCTACTCTCTGCCAGCACTGATGTAGATATCTGACTCCATCTCTCATTCGTTTCCAGAAGAGTGCTGTACAATCACTATGTCTGAAGCTGTGAAAAGAGGCTCAATTATGCCCAGACTGTTTCCTATTCTAGAGTCTAGATCCCACTGGCTTGCTGACTGTGTTCATAGCAGGTTTAGTACAAGATAAACTATGATCTGTGTGCTGGGTGTCGCCTTGGTTGCAATCCACAGCGAATCGCCAACATACGCGAATGTGAGAAGGAGGAATGAAAGACTCTACCTCTTATGTTATATGTTCGTGGCGTGAAGACAGAATGTGTGTGTAACTGTTTAGCATCCAGGACTGGTCCAGCATTTATACGGTTGTGATTTATTCGAACAAGCATGTAGCACTCTGACGAACAACAGTCCAGCTAACAGACCAACACCGGCACTCAAGTGAACGAATAAAAGAAGAATGGTGTTAGTTTGAGAGAATGAGTACAATGTGGTGTCCCATCTTTCTTTCACTATGTATATATATATGTGTTATTGAATGAGAGGCAGTGTAAATCCTCATAAGGAACATTTCACATAGACCTCCACATTCATACCCATTATATGTTACTTATATTAACTTTAGAGTGAAATATTTAATGTATGTTTCTTCACATTATTACTTTGATGCAACATGTGGAATATAGTTTATTAAACCATCACCCTGGTTGACCGAGTAAGTAAAGGACATAATATGCTTTCATGCATAAGCACTTCTAAACTGTCAAGGGGAAATATCACCCCAGTGTCAGAAGAAGTAAGTAAAGGAAATGACAGAAGAGATGAGAGGGTATAAACAGGAAAGTATCCAGGCAGACTAAAACAATGGTGGCAGCACTGATTGGTAACATGAGTTAATGAGAACAATCATCCTATTCTGTTCCATTACTATGTAGGGATCAGATATGCTGGGTACATCTCATCATTTACTCTCCATCATTCTTTTCTGGCCTTGTCAGTCACTGTGTCTGTGTCCTCTGTGAGAACAACAGCCAACCGGCCCTAGGTACAAGTACAGTAAAAAGAAAGCTTGCCCAATATAATTGCTGATGTCTAATGCCAGTACAAGTAGACACAATGTAGCTCTTAACTTGTAGGTACTTCCTGAATCTGCTACCTTCTGTACCTCATGTCTGTAAACCCTTTTCATTCTTGTCCACTGGAGAATCATCATCCTGTGGCTAGATATAAATGTGTTCACCATGTTTATCCACCTCAGGTGAGGATGGCGGTGTTCGCAGATTGTCATGATCCAGAGGTGCAGAACATTGCCCAATAATGTACAATGGCTGTCAACCTAGAGCAGATCTGTAATATAAAGGTGCAACAGGAATCTGTGGCCAGGACCCAGAATATTCAAGGAGTCCTCACTGAACTGTGCCCAAACCGGATCTGTGTTTCATGATTGATCTGGTGATTGATATATTTACAGTGTAGAAACAGTTCTAAGACCATTAGGATCAAGTTTATACCTCAATGCAAATTATTTACAAATATGGCAGAAGTTTGGCACCATTTCATCACTGCTATACTTTGATTTTACTCAGTGAAACTTTATACTTGTGAGAACAATCAATAACTTTCAGGAACAGAGAGTAGTCATGGACTCCTCTGATTCATACAGTGTGTAGAGGCTGTTTAGACTATTTGTTTTACAAATCCTTGAGAAATGTTCCAGTACCATCTGGGGTATTTATTACAGAAACAAGAGCAGGCTAACTGATGGGAGGGCTTAGTGGCCAAATGACTGAAGTCATTTCTGAACATGAGAGTTCTTATTTCTAATGTTGAATATGAACATTATCTCAATGTCTTGATGTATTTCATATATGTCATAATGCATCACCGGTTATTTCCACAGGTTTTTTATTTTGATTAATAAACCAAAATTAACTGTTCCTGCATTTTTCTGTCAGTCCATTGTGGTGTGACAAAACTTTTCATTATTATCTATGTGTTTAGTTAATGTAACTACTTCACATAAAGGTAGTATCTGGAACTACAGGTGACTGGGTAAACTCTAATAGACAGCTAAAGTCTGTCCTATTGTAATCTCCCAGGTTCCAGGTTACTCAGAAAAGGGAACTTTACATTTTATTAATTCCTGTGACCATTTCATCTAAAAGGGAAAATGATCATAGGTGGGGGACTCTCGAGCTAATTAAGTTTCTTTTTTCGGGAAGGAAGATTTTGGAGGGAAGAAATTAATTTTCCTGGGGAAACCCCTAGATTTCCAGAGCTATTATGGGTCACTTTGGCTTCCAAGAACCCATCCCCTCCAAATGAAATCAGTCCCATCCTTATAGCTTTACTTCATTGTGGAGTAAGTCAGAGTGGGTACTGCTTCCAACTCTCAATATGTCACACCTCCATAATGATATTTTCTAGACTTTTATGTTGTTAAAAAAGGAAAAAAAAACTGTTATGTGTCTTTTCCAGGACGTTGCTATAGTCTCCAATGTCAGATTGATTTTGTATCTCATCTCATCTCATCATGTTCCTCTTGTACCTTGCGGTGTCGAGGTGAAGTATAAACTTCGTGAGAGTGCCCGGTTATGGGCTTCGTATATCGACATTCCCATGGATTCTGTTATTCCCTCCGTCCAGCGTTTACGTGGTCGGCCTCTTCCTCTGTTTCCATCTGGTCTGTACGTCATTGCCTGTTGTGGCATGCTGTTGACTGGTAGCCTACTTGCATGGCCAAACCATTTGACTTGCTGCTTTCTAATAAAATCTAGAGCAGCTTTAACCCCCACTTTAGTCCTGATTTCTTCATTTCTGATCTTATCTCTTCTTGATACGTTGAGTATTCTTCTCAGGAACCTCATTTCTGTTGTTGTGATTTTTCTTTTCTCTTTTTCTGTCATTGTCCAGGTTTGGCATTGGTAGCACAGAGTTGGTAGGAAGATTGTGTTGTAAAGTGCTTTCTTAGTAGTTATTGATACATGTTTGTTCTTTAGTATTGGTGCCATTTGTCCAATGAGTTGATTTGCCTTATTGCACCTATTTTCGATCTCGTCTTCTGATCTGCCATTTGATGATATTATACTTCCTAGGTACTTGAAGCTCTTTACTTGTTTCAAGGGATGTTCGTTTAGGTGAATTGTTGCTGTTTGTTCTTCTTTAGTTATAGTCATTACCTCTGTTTTGCTTGTGCTAATTTTCATGTTATGTTCCCTACACATTTCGTTTAGACTATTCATGTGGTCTTGTAATTCAGCTTCTGATTTTGCTATTAGTGCTTGGTCGTCCGCAAACAGGAGTTCTCTAATGGTTAGATTTGCAGATGGTTCTTCTTCTGTGTTCTCGTCATGCGGTATTCTTGCTGTCTCTGCTTGGCTGGTTTCTTTACATATGTTGTCTATATATGTTATGAACAAGAGAGGGGACAGGACACAACCTTGTCGTACTCCAGATCTTATGGTGAAGGGTTCTGAGTGTCCTCCAGTTGCTCTCACTATGCATTCACTGTTGTCGTATAAACTTCTACATAGGTTTGTTAGATGTGTACTCACTCCATATTGTTTAAGGATTTCCCACAGCTTGTTTCTATCTACCCTATCAAATGCCTTTTCTTGGTCAACAAAGGCTAAGTAGAGTGTTTCATTAAATTCAATTGATTTTTCTATAAGTTGTCTAAGAGCAAAAATGGCGTCTGTGCATCCTTTGTTTTTCCTAAATCCAAGCTGCGTTTCGCTTAGCTGGTTTTCTAAAGTAG
Organism: Cepaea hortensis; assembly: GCA_963921405.1. Lineage (NCBI taxonomy): Eukaryota > Metazoa > Mollusca > Gastropoda > Stylommatophora > Helicidae > Cepaea > Cepaea hortensis. The sequence goes on along the minus strand of OY992888.1, from coordinate 67,041,011 downwards.
TTCGTAATCTTTTTTCAAGAATTTTGCAAAATATTTTCCCAGTATGACTCAACAGTGAAATGCCTCTGTATTGTGTGCAATCTCTTTTGCTGCCTTTGTTTTTCCAAATTGGGATAATTATGGCGTTTCCCCAGTCTCGTGGTGTCTGTTGTTCTACCCAAACATGGTTGAATAGTCTATGTAGCCAAGCTGTTCCTACTTCCCTTGCTGCTTTAATTAGTTCATTTGGTATTTCATCCTGTCCTGGTGATTTGTTCAATGGGGCTAATCTGATGGCTTCTATAATTTCTTCTTTTAGTATGTCTGGTTCTAGTTCCTCGGTGACATCTGTGTAGGTCTCTTGAATTCCTGTGACATCTGATGGGATGTTGAGAAGTTGTTCGAAATACTGCTTCCATCTTATTAGGATGTGTTTTTGTTCACTTATTGGTTCTCCATTTTCGCTGTTAATTATTTCAGTTGGGTCAAAGGGTACTCCTCTGGTTCGCATTGCACTTATCTTTTTGTAGAAGTTTCTGGTTGCCTCCTTGTAGTTTTTATTTAGGGTTTCTCCATACTCTTCCCAGTCTTTCTGTTTTTCCCTCTTTACTATTCTACTCACATGTCTTCTCGATATTCTGTATTCTATGAGATCACATTCCTGTTTGCTCTTCAACCACTTTTTATATTTTTCCTTTTTTTCTTTTACCGCTTTCTTTACTTCTGCGTTCCACCAACTTGTTATTTTCTTTATCCGTGTTTTGCATTTTTTCGTGGTTCCGCATGTTATTTTTGCAGTATTTAAAACGCTTGATTTGAACGTCTCCCATTCTTCTTCCACTGTTTTTCTTTCCGTAGGTAATTTTACAAAGAGTTCAGTTAGTTCTTTCTCATAATTTTCCCTTACTGCCTCGTCTTTAAGGTTTTTTAAGTTTACTGATTCGCATGGCATGTATTTTCCTGCTTTTTGTTTTCTTCTTCTAATGGTTCTTATTGTGGCAACGACTGCTTTATGATCTGTGTTTATACTGAAATTGGGCACTGCTCTTGCATCTAATATATTTCTCTTTCTGTTATTTCTTGTTAATATAAAATCAATTTGGCTTTTAGTATCTAGATTGTTCCATTTATACCAGGTGTATACTTGCGAATCTTTATGTTTATAGAATGTGTTTGTTATATAGAGATCGTGTTGGCTGCAAAGCTCTATCAGTCTACTTCCGTTATCATTCCTTTCATTTTGCTGATCTCCAAATGCTCCCAGGTGTTTTTCTATGCCCCCTCTGTTATGTCCTAGTCTTGCATTGAAGTCTCCCATAACTATGATGTTGTCCTGCTTATCTATTTTATTTAGCACATCATGTATGTCTTCGTAGATTGATTTTGTATACAAGTTTAAATTCAGTAGTTTGCCATTGTTTTCCGAACGGGAAGTCAACGTTGATGCCCGAAAGACCCTGCAGGGAACGATTTTCCACCCCGCCATCAGAGCACCGGAAGTTCAATCAATCAATCGCGCAACATGTGACTTCGGTCTTTAAATTCACTGAGGGAAGACATTGTTTTGAATTTTATTTTCTTAGTCTTATTTATCTTAATAGTCATATTTTTTTACAATTTTTAGTTCTTGACCTGTTTGTTCACTTTTCCATTAAATTAAGTTATAATATACATTTTTTATGTGTCCACTTCTTCCTTTAGTCCATGCCGTGTGCAGTTGGTGACTATGTATGTCGAAAATCTTTTCAATAGTGTACCGCCGCCCATTTCCATTACAGACGTTCCTCCATGCCCTGATGTCAAACTGTCCAACATCTACTGTCTTGTTCTCCCCTGGCTTTCCTCACCTCCAGCTTTCCCGTTGTGACAACATGCCCTAGTTTTCCACTTCTCATGACATGCCCACAGAATGTGAACTGTCCTCTTCTGATACGAGTTGTTAGTTCTCTTTGTGAGTCTGTCTGAACAATACCTAGAGTAGCACAATGGTTGGGGCATCTTGCAGTCTGGGCTATACATTAACTGTGTGAAACTAGATATATATGATGATGACGATGATGATAATGATGATGATGATGATGATGATGATGATGATGATGATGATGATGATGATGATGACGATAACACATGCGACCACGACAACAACAACAATAACAATAGAAATAGAAATACCAAAACAGCAATAACAATACCAACGGTTACAATAATAGAAGCAATAATAACTTAACAAAGACACCAATAACAATTTAAAAAAATATCAACATGAATATAATAGCAACAGTAACAATAACACCAAAAACAACAGCAGTAATAACAATAACATTCGCAACAACAATAACAATAACAACATCAACAATAACAAAAAAAATTAAATTGTGTTGCGTATCCCTTACGGGACGTTGCAGTCAACACCAGCATTTTCAGCTGCTATTGATGTACTAGGCAAGTGTTACGTTCAGTAGTTTGCCATTGCTTTCTGAACGACCGGCCTCTATACCTTTTTCGAAAAAACCAGCAACAATAACAATAACAACAATAATACCATGTATATCAGTGGTTCTCAGCCTTATTTGGCCCATTCCCCCAATTTACCATATGTTCATATCACCATTCCCCATCCTCCCCCCTCCTTTTCGAATTTCCTCCCTGTAAATTCCACCCCCCCCCCCACCCTTACACAGTATACATAAAAATGGAAGATAAATTTAATAAAACATACTAGAACAAGTCTAGACAACTACATAAAACGTGATTTGTGGGTCTCCTTACTTTATGAAACGAATTTCATTAGGACGAGAAGTACAGAACCGTAAAATTTAGAGGGAAAATCTATATCAAGTAACTGTCCCATGTATTAACGCGAACATGAAATAATCTTAATTTCCTCCCCTCCCCCCCCCCCCTCCTGGAAACCCTAAAGTTCTCCATCGGTTGAGAACCACTGATGTTTATAATAACAATAACAGTCACAACAACAGCAATAACAATAACGACATTGACAATTCCATGCATATAATAACAATAGCAATAATAGCAACAAGAAAAACAACAATACTAACAATAGCAACAGCTATACGCATCGTTTCAACAACCATTAGTCCATATTGTGTAGCTAACATGTGTGCTACTAGTATCTTAGAAGTCACGCCTCAGTCAGTTATGACTGAGCTACTATATGACATTACACGGCTTTCTGTTAGCTTTACACCAGCTTTCTGTTAGCTTTACACCAGCTTTCTGTTAGCGCCGAATGTTGGGAGGCGTTCACCAAATCCGACACCCCACATTGTGCCAACGGCTTCGGGCGGAGGTGTGCAGTTGGGAAGGTACAAGCATTACCTTTGTGCGTGGAAATGAAACCTAAAGACTAAATGTCATGGCAGGGCAGACCATCCTCCCATTGGCGGATAATTAGAGTATTGCTTTGCTGATCCTGCAGTTTCTGTAGCTTGTCTTGTTCCTGACGTATTGGTGGTACTTTTCCTCTGGAGTAAACTATGCAGACCGAGAGAGGGATCATGCTGCATGGGCAACATATGGTCTCTAAATTCAGCCCAGGCTTTGTGTATGGAGAAGTATAACTCCATTTTACAATCTATATATATATATATATATATATATATATATATATATATATATATATATATATATATATATATATATATATATATATCAATCATGTGCCATGCCGGAAAGCGTGGGCGGTCATGATTCGCCATTTCACTCGATCACCAGAGTCGTGGATCAGCTCAGTGTTCCTGTCTCGTCCATGCCAAGTGGCCAAGCCATCCAGGTATTTTCCTCTCGGTCTTCCTCTTGGTCTGTTCCCCTCGATCTTGCCAGCTGTCACCAAGTTCTCCAGTCCATTTCTTCTCATAACATGTCCAAAAAATTTTGACTGTCTACGTCTAATTTCTCTAATCAATCTACGATTTTCATTTGTCTCTTGTAGTACTTGGTCATTGGTTTTTCTATCTGTCCATGGTATTCTTTGCATTTTCCTCAGAAACCACATTTCTGCAGCCATCAGATGTTTTTCAGCTTGACTGCACATTGTCCAAGTTTCACATCCATACAAAAGAACAGGCTCTATGTATCCCCTCAACACTCTTTTTCTCGTTTCAATTGACATCATTTTATTGGTCAGAATGTTTTTCATCTTGCTAAAGGCTACCTTCGCAATGGCGATTCTTGTTCTAATCTCTTCAAGGCATCTGCCATCAGATGTTATGACTGTTCCGAGATAATTGAACCGATTCACTTGCTGAAGAATATTCCCATTTACTTGTATATTACATTGTGGTACTTCGTTCTTCCTAGTGACGACCATAACCTGTGTCTTCCTACAATTTAATTCCAACCCCAGCTGCTCACTGTGTACAACCACAGCGTCTACTAATTGTTGCAGATCCTGTGCATTGTCTGCAATCAATACTGTATCATCTGCATATCTAATGTTATTTATGTTTCGTCCTCCAATCCTGATTCCATTTAGGTCTTCTACATTTCTGAAAATATTTTCACTGTATAAGGAAAAAAGATCTGGAGACATTACACATCCCTGCCTAACACCTCTCTTAATAGGTTGGTATTGTCCTACTTCATTATCAATTCTTATGGCAGCTTGTTGTTTCCAATATATGTTTTTTATAAGTCTAATGTCTTTCCCATCAATTTGTAGATCTGCCAGCATATCCACAATGGTGACATGTCTTACTCTATCAAAAGCCTTTGTGTAGTCAATAAAGCAAAGATGTATATCCTTGTTTACTTCTAAAGCACGTTCAATAACTGTTCGCAGCATATACACAGCATTTACTGTACCCTTTCCTTCTACAAAACCACATTGTTCTTCCCCTATTTCAGGTTGTATTTTCTTCCTCACTCTTTGCATGATAATTCGTAACAAAATCTTTGTGATGTGACTCATTATACTAATTGTTCTATGTTGATCACATTCTAAGGTTCCTGATTTCTTTGGGATTGCAATAAATACAGAATTACATAATTCAGAAGGTATATCTCCAGTATCATATAATGTGTTCAGCAGTCTAGTGACTTGCTCTAGTCCAAATTCTTCTAAAGCTTTAATCATTTCTGTTGTGATGTTATCTGCACCGGGGGCCTTGCCAGCTTTCATATGCTTAAGAACATTTTGAACCTCCATCTTTAAAATTGCTGGTCCTTCATTATTAAATCTAATAGCATACTGTTCCTCTCTGTTATCATTATACAGGTCTTTCACATAATCTGTCCATACATGTAGAATCTGATCTTTTTCTATTATGATTTTGCCATCTTTAGTTCTTAGACAGCCTGTTGATGTACTTGTTCTTTTATTAGTAAGTTCCTGAATCCTTTTGTGCACTAATTTGGTATTTTGACTGTTGTGTTGTTTTTCAATTTCTAAGCACTTTTCCTCAAGCCATGATTCTTTTGCCTTCCTACATAATATTCTGACTTGTCTGTGAATTTCTTCATATTTGGCAGGATTATTTTTGTTGAGTCTTCTTGTTTCCATTAAGTGTAAAATTTCCTCAGTCATCCATTTCTTACCACCCACCTTCTTTAATTTTGGAATAGTTGTTTCTGCAGCCATATTGATTGAATTCTTTAACATTTCCCATTGATCATATATAATTGTGATGCAGCTTGTAAAACGCTCCAGACTCTTTGCTAAACAATATAAAATAACACAAAGTAATGCAGCTTTACAGAATTGAGTTACGACAAATAAAGGACGTAGTGGCGACTAGACTTCATCAGCAAACAAATACATACACAAAACACTACATAGAATTACGGAGAAAACCCTCAACAAAAAACAAACCCTAAACAGAAAACACATAAAAATAATGAAGATAGAATGAAAATGTAAAAAAAAAAATGTTTGCTACTTATCTCAGAATCCCAGGTTGTGATACTTACATGAATTTCACCTTGATACTCTTATGTAGACAGGCGTGGGAGTCTGTAGTTCATGGGGACCGGAGGATAATCCCAGGTAAAAGAGCGGGAGTGATAAGTGACAAAAAATAGGAGGAAGGTAAGAAGGAAAACTGGAAGCTATAGAGATGTGATGGTGGTCCGAGTGTGAAAATTAAGACGAAGTCCCGGTGGATGTCCGTACCTCTGGCCCGTTCTCATTTGTTCTAGCCCTTGTGAACTTGTGGTAGTTTCACGACCAGATCTGTCCCAATTTTGGATAATCCAAGATGACCTTTCTCATCGGATTTAGTGTTATTGTATTAAATGTTTTGCGTATCCTTTTACAGGACTTAGCTGTCAACAGCAGCATCTTTCAGCTGTCTGTTGATCTCTTGGCAAGATTACGCTCAGTAGTTTGCCATTGCTTTCTGAGCGGCCGGCTCAGTATCCGCAAGTCACGAGCGGGGGTCGAACCACCTCAGTTCTCGCTCCGCTGCGAGACTCTGCGTGATAAACGGGATTACAGAGAGAAAGTGTTGTAACCCCACAGCCAGAGAGACCGGCATGTTATTGTATTACATTTACATATTTAGTAGGTTATGTGAATTGAGATTTATGACGGAAAGAAAGCAAGAGATGGCAGAAACATAGATATTTGGATGGCTAAAGAATTTGGAATAACCGGGTCAAAAACACCGACCTGACCCAAGAATGGCGATCGTGTAGTGTTAGTGGCTGAGCGGTTATGACACAGACGACATCATCATTTCCGGCATCAACAATCGTGAACGGTCATGGTTGCCATCTCATGTTTAACTGATTAAGTGTCATGGGATTGTTAATCGTTTTAAGCGACATCCCGTCATGGGTGTATACACAGTAGTTTTCCTTATGCAACGCTCGTTAATTTGATTCTTGTAAAATGCAAAGTGTCTGCTGCCATTTTAACAACTTTTAACCCTGGAATTACCTTGGGGTATAAATGGATCCCAGTGCCAACTTTCGCGTCTGTCGTTGTGTCGTAGTTATTTATTTTTAATTTATTTTATATTTTATTATCCCCCCCCCCCCTCTACCCCTATTTTAAATATTTTAAAATATTTCCATTGTGTATTTCGTTTTAAGTTATGTATGTGCACTGTGTCCGTGTTTATTACATCTCACTTTTTCGCAGGAGAAACACATACCCAACTGTTTTTATTTTCTGTTGTTATATCCGTCAGCAGCTGTTATTTTTTCTTCAGAATATTGCAACTTGTTTCACTCATTGTAATGATTTATGGGTAAAAATGTAGAAATGTGTATAATAGGAATTCACTGCATATAGGGAAAAAAATTTAGATTAAAATTTCGAGCAACAAGGGAGACAATAAAATATAATTTATTCGCGTATAAATGAAGTCTGTTTATTGCAAGAAGTTAACTTGAAGAAAGTATAGCATGATATTTAAGGAAATATATTGTCACTTTGATCAATAGCTACTAAAATAAATTTCAGTAATTGCGATATCTTAGATGTCCAGTATGTGACCTCACGTGGAAGATAATATTACAAATGAAGGGCAGTCTACCCACGGGATAATATATCAAGTGCAATATCCGTTTAATCGTTGGTCCAGAGCTTGCCTTCTTTTTAATATTTTTGGCAGGCACATGTGAATGTGCCTCATAATGGTAGGAAATATGGTCATATAGACTTTTTCTTGTCGCGAAGCAACAGTTGATATCGATGTTCGTCTTTGATACACAAGTGGATTACGACAGTCGCGGATATTTGCCTGAACGCTGGAGTTATGTTTCATAATAGCAAAGTCAAGCAGCCGTTTGAGGTTTTCAGTTGCAATTACTCTCAGTCGCTGAACATGTAACATATTAGGAGAGTTCATTTGAAATCTGTTCGTGCCGCACCTCGCGAAATTGCGTACGTTGAACATGATCATGTCATAGTCATGTGATAAGTACTGACCCATGAATAAAAATACACGTGTTAACATCCCATGATGCATAGGTTCTGTTTCTGAACGTTGTGAAAATGACCGGGTTGATCCAAAATCCACCCAAAGAAGCTCAAAGAGCAGTGATTTCGTTTTTTTTTCATTTGAAGGATTTCGACCAGTGGACATTCATCGAAGAATGCAGACAGCGTACTGTAACAAATGTATGTCGTTGACAACAGTGATAGATTGGACACGAAAGGACGTCAGTTCACGACAGATCATCGACGGCCGGGTCATGCGCATATTGTTGCAACAGAAAAAAACAACGCCAAAATTGATGCAGCAGTACAGATGAATAGTTGTCGAAGCATACGTCCGCTAGCAAAATAATTTGATGTGTCAATTGAGACAATTCAAAAGGTAGTTCGCAAGAAACTGCAATATCGGAAGGTGTGTTCACAGTGTGTACCACGGATGATGACCAACCGCCAAAAGCAGGAAAGCATGGGATGGTGTTAAAATCATTTTCTGCGTTACAGAGTGAAGGGTGATGCATTTGACTTCCACATAGTGGCAGGCGATGAATCATGGTGTCACCACTTTCAGCCGAGCAGCAAAAGAGAGAGCATGCGATGGAAGAATGCTGGATCACCAAAAGCCCACACACAAATAATTGAAGTTGCAGGTTATCTCTGGTAAGGTTATGCTGAGCTCATTTTTTTTTAAAAATGAAGGGCTATTGTTCACCGACTTTAAAGACAACATCAACTCTACCCACTACTTGGAAACACTAGGCATGTTTCATAAAGCCACCAAGAACAAACGACTCGGCATGCTTTATCGCGGTGTGATTTTGTTGCACGATAATACTCGTCCGAATGGTGCAAAGATTGTGCAGGAGCATTAGCTTGGAAGAAGTGGAAAATTCTGCAACATCCAGCCTATAGTCCTGATTTGTCACCATGTGACTTTCATTTGATCGGACCTCCAAAAAAGCTCTCAGGGGGCAACAATTTCACACAGATGCAGACGTAATGAACGCGATAAACACTTTGTTTAGTGAGCAACCACAATCCTTTTTTTGCGGACCGCATTCGCCGCCTACCTAAAAATGGGATGCTTATCTCATAATCGACATTAGAGATCTTCCTCAGTATCTTAAATGGCCCTTGCCATGAAGTTGACAATAAATCACTATTATCAGGTTGTAACAACAATACATATTACCCAGATTCCAATTGCAAGGTTTTTGCACCTTTATTGGCATAGTGGCGGTACATATGCCCTTTCTGTCCCAAAGATGTTTTCGCTATCGCACACGCTTTCATGATCTTATTACGTGTGTTGGTGACTACCTCATACGGTGATGTTGGTTGTTGGTTATCTGAGGTATCAGTTAACATCTCATTATAAATGTTAAGGAGTACACGTGGGTTTGCCCCATAAATCAGCTCGAATGGTGAGAAGCCCGTGCTTGCTTGCGAGATTTCTCTGTAGGCAAACAGCACTGTTAGTAACAGTGTGTCCCAGTCAGGTGGGTTCTCTGTTGTCACCTTAGCTAGCATATGTTTCGGATCTCCGTTGATCTTTTCTACGATCCTGTTCGCCGCCGGTCGATATGGGGTCGTGAAGCATTGCTTTATACCTAACAATTTTGTAACAGCTTGCGTTGCAGCTGATATAAATAGGATCCTTCTGTCGGATAAGATGGTCTGTGGAAATCCAAAACTGGAAAATATATGTAGAAGAACTTCTACTACATCTTTGGAACTGATGTACTTAAGTGGGACCGCTTCGAGCCACCGTGAACAAAAATCCACTAGAGTTAAAATAAACCTGTTGCTTTTGTTGGATACATGATTTAAGGGTCCACGTATGTCAACAGGGACACACTCAAAAGGTCTAGAAGCCAGTGTTGTAGATTGGACCTCTGCTGTGACATGTTTCCTTTTCTTTACCAGGCGTTGACAAATAGTGCCATATCGGCAATATTTCTTAATATCGGCACAAAATTTTGGCCAGTAGAACTGAGAGAGAATTCTGGCTCTCGTTTTTTCATAACCCGTGTGTCCAGCAAACGGCGAATCATGTGCGATTCGTAAAACTGTGTCACGGTATTTCGTTGGTAGCACAGTTTGCTGGATTTCATGGTTATCTCTATTATACATTCTAGTAAATATCTCATTCTTCAAAATAAAACACCATGAAGAATTTTTAACTTGCTTTGGTTTTCCCCTATGAACCTAAAATAGGGTGACAGTGTTACATCTGCGCGTTGCGCCTTTCTGAACTCTTCTGTGGTGTTACTGTTCACAGTACCATTTGGTGAAATGATTTGCAACGTTTCATTCTGTAGGTCGTAGCGTTCTTTGGCTGTTACGGACCTTGTTTTTGCATTAGCCTTATTACAGTGGGTTTGTTCCCAGGCTCTGATTTCACTAGCGGTATAATTTTTTACGTCTGGCAAACAACCAATAATTAGATCTGTACAAGGTATGTCCAAGATCGCGCACGTAAACGTGCCTGATAAGAAAGGTGAACAAATGCGAGCTGTAACTAGTGGATATTTCTCCACATTGCCAGAAAATGTTCAGCAATTTACAAAGTCGCCTGTATAATCTTCTGGCCTTGCTAGCTCCTTTCTTAGTCCAATTAAAGTACTACAGGAATCGATCAAATCTTGACAAGGTGTGTCATTAACCATACCATAGAGGAAGACTAATTTTCCTCTGGAGGAAACTACTGCTTTGGCGTTTTCCCCTGAAAACGGAACTGTATGGCAGCATTCTAATGCACCATCCTCATGAAACTTATGACATGTTTGACATTTATCATAATTTAGAATATCAATTGATGCAAGAGCATTATCTTCAATTCATTTCATTCCTTCATCCTTACTTTCGCTCTAAGAAGATGAGTCAATAAGTACTGCATTCACACTTCTCAGTCTCTGGCGACCTTGACATTTAGAGCTAAAGTGTCCGAACGATTTGCAAAAAAAAATATTTTACAGTAAGTCAGTAATTTTCCCTTTTACCTTGTTGTTTCTTCACCATCATATCTACGTGGGCTGGATAACCCGGGTTTGCATAACACATTCCAAATTGAAAATGAGAAAATTTGCTATATGGACATTGTGGTACATTGGCTTTCTGGTCTAGTTCTTTACGTTTGGTAGCCTCAGTTAACTCCAGTTCTTTAAGTTTGTTAGCTTCAGTTGTTCTCGTTCTTTGAGTTTATTAGTTTCAGCTAGTTCTGTTTGTTTTTTGCCTCAATTTCTGCTAATTCTTTTTAATGTAAGCGTTCTTGTGCTCTTTCACCCCTCTCTGCAGCAGCTTTTCTATCTCTTTCCTCTTTCTCAACCAGAGCGATTCTATCAATATGTTCTTTATATTCCTTCTTTGCCCACTCTTCTAGTTTGTCTCCACTGTAACTTAGGTCTTTCCCTGCCTCAGTGCACTCTGTTAAAGTTGACATTGTTACAGGTTATGTTTACATATTACAATGTATAATAATAATAATACAATGTACAAAATACAATGCTATAATTATAGATGCTAATTTACAGCAATCATAAAAAATAGAGTGCTGCTTTAAATGCAGTATCGAAAAATGGGGTACTTATCTGATCTCTGTAAACTTCTGGTTTTTCCCCATGCTACTCGAGGATGACTTTATGCTCGAGCTTGTCACACTATCAGGGCCTTTGACATCAACTTTCTTATATAATCATACTTCTGTTGTCAGAGAAGCAACAATTAGTATCGGAAACAAATTTTGTCTGTAAAGTCAAAAAATTCAGATATACATATAACAGCATTCGCTACACCTCTGGGGTTGTATGAATGGAGATATCTTCCATTTGGTCTCAAGAACGCTCCCGCCACATTTGTCAGGTTAACTAGGTTGTTATTGCACGGCATTAAGGACGTGCAATCTTATATTGATGACATATGCATTCATTCTTCTAACATGACTTCTAACTTACTTACACTCCAACAAGTCTTTAAACAAATCTTTCTTTTTGGACTTACTATCAAACCTTCCAAGGTGGAAATAGGCTATAAACAGATAGACTTCCTTGGTCATAGGATTTCCGAAGGCAAACTTTTGACAGATGATAAAATTGTATCGAAAATTCTCAACCTAGAAGTTCCAACTACAAAGAAACAAGTTAGAAGCTTATTAGGTCTCATAAACTATTATGCCAAATTTATACCAAACTGGGCAGAACTTACAGCAGTTTTTTCTAATCTGTTGACAAAAGATCATCCAGAAAAATTATGTAAAAGTACCCGCTTAGAGGATGCAATGTGCAGATTGAAATACATTTTTTCGAACCCACCAGTATTAACACTACCAAATATAGATATACCCTTTATTTTGACCACAGATTCGAGCGCTATTGCAATTGGAGGCTGCCTAATGCAAGAAGTGCAAGGGGTGAGGCATCCTATACTGTACGTAAGCCGACAGCTGAACAAGGCAGAGACCCATTATTCTACGGTGGAATTGGAGGCATTGAGTCTACTATTTTGTATACGCCGATTATCTAAGTTCCTCTTAGGTTCCCATTTTGTTGTGCTAACCGATAACTCGCCATTGTTGGTACTTAAGCAAGGTGTTCCTAAAAACCATCGTTTACAAAGATGGAGTCTTCTTCTTCAAGATTTCGACTTCGAAATCCGCCATATCAGAGGCACTGACAACATTATTGCTGATATTTTATCACGGCAAAAGAATGCACCATCAGACTAACATTAGGCACATTAATAATTCGCCATACAAGAAGCTGTGATATTTTATTCTGTGGCATAGAACAGTGTACCTCTACACCTGCTAGAGAACTTTCATTTAGAAGAAATATCACCCAAGTGAATAGGTTACGTATAACACCCACGAACATGACACTTTGAGAACCCTATACTACCAATCACCAAAAGCTCTATAAACATTCCGAGCGAGACATTATCTGTGAAATAATTCCAACCAGTGAACTGACAGTGATCATGAAAGCAGTAAGAACACTTTGTACTCGACATTAAGAACATTGTATATTTGCTGTTGCTGAGAAACTATGCAAACAGCCGGAATAGAACGACGTCGATTACATCATGCAAGAGACAGCCATATTAACCGTTAACATTCATGGCACGAAACACGGACATCAGGAGGACAACGCACACATCATCGTTGGATTTAGTTAATTAGTTAATTAATTTAGTAGTATTTAATATGTAGTATACTTGTATTGAATTATGTATATAAAATATGCCAACCAGTAACTTGTATAATTTCTACCATAATATTACAGGTATTTCCACTCATAAGCGAAATATCCTTCCTACGGAATTTTCTCTATTTAAATTATAAACCATTTTTTGAGTACTCGTACAAAAAGTACTTATTATCTTAAAGGGAACATATCGCCTAATCCGTTTTTTCTAAGGGCAATAAGACTTACCTCAACTTTACTTAGATATTTTAACGTAATACTATTGTGTATGAAAGATGTGTGAATGACAGGATGAATGAATTAAATGAGAGAGTGATATACTGAGCGGACAAATTGTACGCAAAACGTATTTATTTTAACTTGTCTGCGTCTTTTATGTAAAATGTGTTACTTGTCTAAATTGTTGATACATGTTTAGTATTTAAGACACTACATCTAAGCGCCACTGCTTGGAATGCCCGATCATGCATTACACACAGTGGGGTAATTCATGATAGAGGATATCCCAACTCGTGACGCTTGGAGATAAACCATACATTGAGCACACACTTTATACAAAACTCAATACTGAACACTAACAATTAAAATACAGTCACTTTATTAGAAACAGCAACATATCAGTCAATACACTAACAAGCCAACAGGGACACATGTAGTCAGATGGGATAAAACAACAGCATAACTACATATTCAGCATTATACAACATACGAAAGTAAAAGTGTATCGAAATGCAAACACAGGACAAGATTTGCATGTGCACTTAATTAGCCAAGACTTTTGTTTTGTTAATACTCTATTACACAGAGTTTAATTATCTTGGTATCAATGGGATACTTGAGAAGGGCGGGTTGTATAAACAACTAGGAAACGTCACGTAACTTCGGTCAGATAAGCATTTTTAAGGACACAGAAGAGAGAGACCTCTTCAGCAAATCATCGTGAAGTGGTGTATGGGAGAATACATGAGTGTTGATGCCAGTATGTAGGTTACCAAGTTACTATCCACCAAACTACAAACACCGACTTTATGTGATTCTGTGACAGAATTAGTACAAAACTAATTACCTTATATAACCCATCTAATCAGGGGGGAGAGGGGGACTCCTGTCACAGCCTCACATAGGGGCGGTAACCGACATAAAGTAAGAGACACTGGCGAAGGACTACAACTCCCGCTCAAGGGAAAGAAGTGAGTCACTCGAAGGCTTGAGTAATCCAGAGCCTTCTCGAAGGACTGGTCAATGGGTCCACTGTCCCGTGGACACTGATGTGGCCCGCCTATTACGGGGTCCACGAGAAACTCGGATAGAGTTACCACCCGTGTCGGATTGCGACACGTGTGAAACGGCAGAGACAGACTGGACATCGAGGAAGCAACAGGGCTTACCTTAGAGGGACTTGATAGTTCAGATTCATCTGTATTTAGGGGTCGTAGACATATGCTAGATAGTTGATTAGAATTGTTTGTTATAATCATGTGTGATGTACAACCTCTGTGATACGCAACTTGTCGAGTGCGGGCTTGTCAATACCCACTTCGCCAGCGCACTGTATATATTATATAAATAAATGTTGCTATATTGTATCTCACGGAGTTTGTTGCCTGTATGAGCCCGAGTCCAGATCCCCTAGCGATCTAAGACTGTGACAAGATGAAAGGAATCAAATGTGTTATATATGTTTATGAGTTTTGTCAGTCGTCTTTTCTTCTGTCGCATTTAGCTATGTATTGTAGTCTTCAACAGCCGTGGAACATCAACTGAAACGTCAACCTGAAAATATGATGCATGTCAATTTCATAGCAATTCATAACATGTACACATGTTTTAATTTCCGCCAGCATTCAACTCACTCTCTGTCGTTTAGTTTGTCTTTGGCTGTTCATTCCAATTCTTGCATTCTTGTGACATCATTTCTTCAATCAAATGTCTACTTTCCGATTTTAACTTTCACAGTTTTTTACACTTTCATGCACAGGGTTTTGGATTCATTCAATCGCTAGATTGCTCACTTCTGACACCATTTGGGTTTTAGATTCATTCAATCGCTAGATTGCTCACTTCTGACACCATTTGGGTTTTAATTTTACACACACTCTAGCTATTGGATTCACACAATATTAGATTGTTCACTTCTGACACCATTTGGGTTTTTCCTGTCAACGTCTCAAACACACACAGGTATTCTAACTTCTTCATACGCACTAAAGAAAACATCAGTCGTGCATATGGGTTTTTCACAATTTATTCAGGCGAACTTGATCATCTTTACAATGTGCACACAGGCGGTGAATTCATTACATACATATACAAATGCCGCGTTACAAACGCTTATAGCATACAGCCAATTACACAAGTCCTACATTCGCTATCTTCAAACTAGCACTCTCTTGTGAACCAAGTGATGACTGTGAATCTACAACAATGGCCAGACTGCAAGAGCAGCAAATTAAAAGAGGGGTGGCCAAACTAGAACACTACGCAGGAAGCCAAAGAAGATTGATAAACCAACACAAAACTGGCATCGTTAGCCGCTACACGCTGCAGAATTTGCTGAGGAGGGGATCCGAGCACTTATGGACTGAATAGTTCGATGTGCAATGAGGATGATCTGTCGACTAACTAACTAACTAACTAACTAACTAGCACTCTCGCAAAAACTATACACTCGCTGTAGAAAACAAACGTCCTTCCCCTGAAACTGTCTGAGTCCCGTCTGGCGTTATCAGCTGGTCGGCTGGATTCGTGGTACTGGACCCCGTGCCGCTCGGACCACCGTGCTGTGTTAGCAGTCACGTATTACTGCAGTCCGTCCGTATTAGGTTAGGTTATTCAGTGTACTGCCGTCTAGTCAGTTCAGGGCAGTGTCCCGTGAACATATGTCCCCTCCTATCACTCGGTCTTGTCCTGTTGGTGTCCTGTCTATGACACGTCTGTGTCCCCACCTAAGTCTTGTCTCCAGTCTATCTACTGTCTTGTAGATGTCCTGTCTTATGACCGCTCTGTGTCCTGACTTATGTCCTTTCTCTAGTCTATCGACTATACTGTAGATGTCCTTACCTACGTCCTGTATATCGTTAACTCTAAAGTCCTAACTCTATTTTTCCCCTTGTCCTCTCTATGTCCTGTACCTATACTCCCAACACCCTGACAGTGGCCAATGCTTTTCACAGCTAAACATGTTTTACTTGTTTGTTATTAATTTGTAATAGCATGCTGTAATGTGTGTGCTGTCATATTGGTGCTGATATACTTTAGCAAAGCATGGACATGGCAGAAGTAATGTGTCTTATATCATATGGCATCCCTTGTAAGTTTAGGTATTTAAATGACAGAAGGTGGGGAAGAGGTGATGCATTGAGTATCTTGATGGTGAGTTAGGATTAATTCCTGACATATGGTGCATCAGGGTGCAACTGAGATGACATGATCATAGACTGGCGTATTTCAATTCTGGTTTCATTGAGGGAACATCAAGGAATATAGTATTTGGAGTTTTTGAAACCGGTGTTGATGAGAAAGCAAAGGTTAACTTAGAAAGTAAAACCCATCAAGTATGACATATATGAAAAGAACAACTACTGGCATAAAGGAAGCTATGTTAATTATTATCAATGACTGGGTGTAGTGCTGTAGGTACCGGATTGAGCACTGCATGGATGGGCATTGTCTAAGTATCACATGATGATGACTATGATTGTGATGGTAACTATGATGATGGTGGTCATATGATGAAGATGACCATTATATCTGCCAGGGGCTGAAGTGGCCTGTAGTAATCGAGGCGGATGTATGTAGACTATATTGTGATTTTAACCACAATCAGGGTTACGTGGTAGGATTGAGGATGTGTGATGAATGTGTAGAAAACATGGGATGATGTAGAAAATGCGTTCCCTGTCATTTATATTTTGTGTGGGTATCAGTGTTGTCCAGCTTAGGCATCATATAGTTAGTGTGGATTTACATAGTCCATGTCTGTTCGTGCCACGAGGGCATTGCTGGTGTACATGATTGTTGGAGTTTTTGTCCGGTGAACTCCCTGTGTTGAGACAACTGAATGTCTGATGGTGGCGGAGTATATAATATTGTATATTGTTGTATAGGAGTAAAGCGTACCATCATATGTGGAACACAGGAGTACAACCTGTCGACATATGTTTTATAGTAGATGGTGTGTGGTAGGTGGTGTTTGATCTTTGTTATATCATGGGCTAAACATTGATAGTGTTCTATGAACATGTGGTCTATAGGGAATACTGTGTTGTCCTGTGTTACCAGTGACCTGGTGCAAATTAATGTATAAAATAGTCTGCAAGGTGTAGACATGGAACTGATTATGGGTTCCTTGATAAATGTAGCCACTTTGGTAGGTAGGAATGACAACATAATTTACCAGAACAAAGATGTCATTCTGAGGTGTGTTAACTAAATCAGTGTTGAGATGTTGTGTTTGCTTACAATGTCTGATGTATGTTAGCCAGATCAGTGTTGAGATGTTTGCTTACAATGTCTGATGTATGTTATCCAGATCAGTGTTGAAATGTTGTTTGCTTCCAACATATGTGGTATGTAAGCCAAATCAGTGTTGAGATGCTGTGTTTGCGTGTGATGTGTGATGTAAGTGAATCTAATGAATAAGTGTCAGGATGTTGTCTATTACGTCTATTCGTCACAAGTACAAGAGTGTTGTCTGTCTTACGCAGAAAGACTGGGTGTTGGTGTTGTCTTATTGGGTCATCATGCTGAGATGTTTGACTTGTCTTTGCCTAATAGTAGTTTTGTTGGTTTTTATTTTATCTACAGGAAGAGCCGGAATTCTAGTTTTAGATTTTAGATTCTCCTGGGATTTTAGTGGACTAGAAGTTTTTGGTAAATTAGTTTTTAGTGGACTAGAAGTTTTTGGAGGATTAGTTGTTGGTGGATTAGTTTTTGGTAGATTTGAAGTTCTTACTGGATTAGTTTTTGCTGTACGTAGAAGTTTGTGCTACACTTAGGAATTTTATTTGTTGGATTAGTGTTTTTGCTGCTTGATTTTGATGTATCCTAACTTCTTTTTTGATGCTACATGACTGTATATTATTGTGAAGTTTAGAAGTTTAATAAACAAATGATGCTTGTGTTATTCTTACTTTGTTGTTTAGTTGATAGGCTTTTATTATAGTCATTGGTGTTAGAACAGCCCACGGAGTAATTCTTTGTCTGGAATTGGAGAATATTGTTCCAATTCCCTGTCGGCCCACCCTGGATCTTCTTAAACCCTATTTCTTTTCTGTTCTTGTTAACCGAGGACGGTGAGAGGTTCTCTCTCTTTATTCATTTTCTTCTTTGGCCCTACGCAGTTAGGTTTGCGCTCTTCTCCTCACATCACCGTAGCAGTAGTAAGTGGTTCTTGCTCCTGTTTTCACCCCTGTTTCATCAATAACAGTAGATATGAGAGGAATCACCATTGGGGTACGTAACATCAATAATATTATATATGAGAGAAATCACCATTGGGTGACGTAACATCAATAACATTAGATATATGAGGAATTACCAGAGGGGGCGTGACATAAATGAACGAACGAACGAACGAACGAACGAACTTTTTTTTTAAAAGGGTAACAAATTGGGCACGGAGGCCTGTCTTACATTCGGCCCTTTCAATCACTCATCTTTCATTCATCAAATGTGCATGTTACATTTACATAGGGAAAAAAAAACATTGTCAAATGCATTTTGTAAGCATAAACAATGCATATTACGCATGATACATTCACATGGGAATGACATTAGATATGATAGGAATCACCATTGTGAGAAATAAAATCAAAAGCATTAGATACGCGTATGATACAGTGTTGATTGCAGACAATTAGCAGCACCTGCAGTATTTAGTAGATGCTGTTGTTGCACATAGTGAACGACTAGGGTTAGTATTAAATTGTATGAAGGTACAGATTATCATCGTCACTGCGAAGAAAGAAATACCACAATGTAATATAAGGTAAATGTGAATATTCTTATATAACTGAATTGGTACAACTATCTTGGAACTGTCATAACATGTGATGGGAGGTGGCTTGACGAGATTAGAACAAGAATCACCATTGGGAAGGTGGCCTTTTGCCAGACGGAATAAACATACTGACCAATAAAAGGATGTCAAATGCAACGAGGAAAAAAAGAGTGTTGATGTGCTACATAGAACCTGTACTTTTACATGGATGTCAAGTATGTATAATTAGCAGACAAGCTGAAAAACGTCTAACAGCTCTGGAAATTTGGTTTCTGGGGACAATGCAAAGAATACTATGGAGGACATGAAAACCAATGGCCAAGTTCTGCAAGAAACAAACAAAAAGAAACAAAACCGGAAACTGGTTAGAGAAATTAGAAGTAGACAGTCACAATGTGTTTGACACCTTATGAGATGAAATAAAAGGAAGGCAGAGAAGTAAATACCTGGATTGCTTGGCCACGCGGCATGAACGAGTCAAGAAAACAGAGCTGATCCACGAATCTCGTGATCGTGTGAGATTGGGAAACGCAACTCCACACTTATAGGCATTTCACATCATGATGATGATGATACACTTTCCTCAATAGTTATCTCTTCTAGACCTTTATGTTTAAAATAAAGTATTATATGTCTTTTGTAGGACGTTGCGATATAGTGTACAGAGGGGTTGGAAAACAGGAAGACCACAACGTAGACGTGATAGATAGTTTACACATGACATGACTCCTTATTGATTTTGTATACAAATTTACATTCAGTAGTTCGCCATTATTTTCTGAATGCGAAATCAACGTTGAATCCCAACGGGCCCGTGTACTGAACGATTCCTCCATCCCGAAATTGGCGCACTGGAAGTTGAAGCGCAAGCGTTTACAACCCCGCGATCACATAGGCTGCCTGTGTTTTTATACATGTCTAACACATTTCATTTTCTTTAAACACAGAAGGTTTTCGATAAAGTGAGACTTGTCGACATGATGAGGATGCTTGAAGATCTACAAATTGATGGACAAGACCTTAGACTTGTAAAAAACATATATTGGAAACAACAAGCTGCCATCATAATTGATAATCATGTATGTCAATATCAGCTTATTAAAAGAGGTATGAGACAGGGATGTGTAATGTCTCCAGATGTTTTGTTCCTGTACAGTGAAAATATATTCAGAAATATAGAAGATATGGAAAGAATCAACATTGGCGGACGATACATCAATAAAGTTAGATATGCAGATGATACAGTCTTGATTGCAGACAATGAACAGGACCTGCAAAATTTAGTAGATGCGGTTGTTACACACTGTGAACAACTAGGGTTAGAACTGAATAGTAAGAAGACACAGATTATGGTCGTCACTGGGAAGAAGGAAATACCACAATGTGATGTACGAGTAAATGGGCATATTCTTAAACAAGTGAATCGATACAGTCATCTCGGCACAGTCATAACATCTGATGGGAGATGCCTTGAAGAGATTAGAACAAGAATTGCCATTGCGAAGGTGGCCTTTTGCAAGATGAAAAACATACTGACCAATAAAAAGATATCAATTGCAACGAGAAAAACATTGTTGAGCCGCTACATAGAACCTATACTTTTGTATGGATGTGAAGCGTGGACAATAAGCAGTGAAGCTGAAAAACAACTGATGGCTGTAGAAATGTGGTTTCTGAGGAAAATGGAAAGACTACCATGGACAGACAGAAAAACCAATGAACAAGTCCTTCAAGAAACAAATTAAGATCGTAAACTGATTAGAGACATTAGACGTAGACAGTCAAACATTGTTGGGCATGTTATGAGAAGAAATGAATTGGAGAACTTGGTGATCGAAAGGAAGAGACCAAGGGGAAGACCGAGAAGTAAATACCTGGATGGCTTAGCCACATGGTATGGTCGAGACAGGAACACGGAGCTGATCCACAACTCTGATGATCGAGTGAGATGGCAGAACATGACCGCCCATGCTTACCGGCATGGCTCATGATGGAGGGATGACCAAGTACTACAGGAGACAAATGAAAATCGTAAATTGATTAGAGAAATTAGACGTAGACAGTCAACATATTTTTGGACATGTTATAAGAAGAAATGGATTGGAGAACTTAGTGACAACTGGCAAGATCGAAGGGAACAGACCAAGAGGAAGACCGAGAGGAAAATACCTGGATGGCTTGGCCACATGGCATTGACGAGACAGGAATACTGAGCTGATCCACGACTCTGGTGATCGAGTGAAATGGCGAGTCATGACCTCCCACGCTTTCCGGCATGGCACATGATTGATTGACTGAAACACAGAAGCCACAAACAATATAACAATATGTGAGACGATTAATTGCCTGGGATATTACCCCCCACCTTCATCCCCCTCCCCTCCCCCCCCCCCCCCCAGTCTCGTCTCGTCACTTGACGAGATGCAGCGAAATATGCCAGGCAATCAGTCGTGCAACATATTGTTTTTTCGGAAATTATCTCACAAACCCTTGCTGTGATACTAACATGAATTGTACCTTGATATTCTCATGTAGACATCCATAGGAGTCTAAAGGTCATGGCCGTAGGGGATGGTAAAGTTTCAGTGAAGACCCAGTTAAATGAGTAAAAGTGGTACATGTAAAAGGAGGAGGAAGGTAAGGCGCGAACTGGAAGCAATAGAGATGTGATGGTCGGCCAAATGTGAAAACTAAGGAGTCCCGGTGGATGTCCCTATTGCTGGACCGTTCTCGTTTGTTCTAGCCTCGAATTGTGTCTTGTGAATAGTTTCCTGACCAGACCAGTCCTTATTTTGTATAATTCAAGATGACCTTTCTCTTCTGATTTAGTGTTATACTATTACATTTTCATATTGTGTAGGTTCTGTGAATTGAGAATCATGACGGAAAGAAAGCAAGAGAAGGCAGAAAGATAGATATTTGGATGGCAAAGCGATATGGAAGAAGTGGGCCAAGAACACAAACCTGATCCAAGAATGGTGATCGTGTAGTCTCCGTTGTAGAGCGGTGATTTCACAGTCGGCATCATCATCTCCGGCGTCAATAAGCGTGGACGGTCATGGTTGCTATCTCACGCGATCGTCAACGGTTTAACTACTTATTAAGTGCCATGGGATGATTAATCGTCTTAAACGATTTCCCGATCTGCCATGGGCTTTTACACAGTAGTTTTCCTTATGTAACGATCTTTAATTTGATATATAATACAACGCGCCTGTTACCATATTAACAACTGTTAACCCTAGAACTACCTTGGGGATCAAATGGACCGCAGTGTCAACTTTCGCGTTTGTCGTTGTTTCGTATTATACTTATTTTTATTTTTCATTTTGTTATATTCTTTTATCCACCCCCCCCCCCCCCCCGCGTCTTTAAAAATGTATGTTCACGATAGTGGACCTCGTTGTAAGGTGTGTACACAGCGTCCGTGTTTAGTATATCTCACTTTTTTTCGCAGGAGTTACACATACCTAAATATTTTTATTTCCTATTGTTACTTCCTGCTGCATCCGTTATTTCTTTTATGAATATTGAAATTAATTTCAATCATTGTAATGTTTCATATTTAAAAAATGTAGAAATCTGTATAATAGGAATTCCCAATCTCAAGGGAGTTAATTGAAATGAAATGCTTAAGAACAAGGGAGACAAGAATCATAATTTACTCGAGTATAAATGAAGGCTCTGTAATGCACATAATTAGTTTGAAGAACGTATAGCTAAATATTTAAAACACAAAAATGTCCCCTCTGATCAAGCGGTACTAAAATACATTTAAATAACTGAGATATCTTAGATGTCCAGTATGTGACCTCATGTGGTAGATAATATAACAAATGAAGGGCACTCTACTTACGTGATTATATATCTAGTGCAATATCTGTTTAATGATAACAAGATCTTGCGCATAGTACATAATATTTTTGGCAGGCACATGTGCATGTGCCTTATAATGATAGAAAATATGGTCTTAGATACTTTTAATGGCGCTAAGAAACAGATGATATCGATGATAGTCGTTGATACGCAAGTGGATTACGGCAGTTGGTGTTTGCCTTAACGCTGCAGTTATGTTTTATCCTAGCAAAGACAAGCCACCGTTTGAAATGTTCACCTGCAATAACAATTAGTCGCCAAACATGTAACATATTTTACCTTAGTTTTCTTTCTAATACGAGAAGTTGGTGACAAAACACACCCGTGTCTTACCCTCTTGGTCTGTTCATCACTGTCTCAGCATTAAGTCATAACTGTGACAAAACCTTCCTACTTATAATTTTCTGCCATCGATTTTTGTTACGCCCAAACAAACATTTTTGAAACTGAATATGTTAAAAGTCAAGGGAATCGACTTCATTGCAGTAGATGTTATCCCAGTTTAGCGTACTCTGCCGCTCAGTTGTGGAACAATCTTCCACATGAAATCAAAGACACCACCAATCACTATACATACAGTCGTTACCTGTTTGAACACTATCTCAGTACAGACTAGATGACCCCCTAAAGCAACACAACAACAATAAAAATTACCTCAAATGACAACTAGTATAATAAACATTCCCATATGTATGGTACGTTACACCTTCCTTAGGTATTTATAATGGTCATGCTAAAAATTGCGTAGTGAGTCATGAAATACTGACTTTTTCCCATGCGTTTTAGTGCATATTGTTCTGTTGTTGTCAAAGAATGGCTTCATAAGTGGTGTATGAATGAAATAACGTATGAAAGGAAAGAGAGAAAAAGGGCAGAATGTCTGACGGGCCTGCATTCCTAATTCTTAACCCTTTGAAAATAATGTTTGCTCGTTCGTTCGTGCGTCCCATATGGCTCGCAAGGCAATTTGCCGAAAGCGTCACACAAAGTGGGAACTACGCAGCTCCAGCGACAATCCCCAGAGTTTTTGCGAGAAAACTGCTCTCGTTAACCAAACAACGTGCGCTGGAATCGAACCCACTACATTCACGGCGCGAGGCAGGTGACGTAACCAGTTCGCTTGTCCAGCCTAGAGCTTTACTCCCATAACGGTCTATTTAAATGTCTCTCTATTGTAAGCCTCTGTTGCCGTCATGTGTAAACTACATATCACATCTTGAATCCACCTACGTTGTGGTCTTCCTCTTTCCGACTCTTTTGTACACTGTATGTGAGGAATCATCATTGAGGGACCTAACAAAAATAACATTAGATATGAAAGGAATCGTCATCGGGGGACATAACATCAATAACATTAGATATCAGAGGAATCACAATTGGACACGCAAATTCAATAACATTAGATATGAGTGGAATCATTGAGGGACGAACTATCATCAACATTAGTTATGAGAGGAATCACCATTGGGGGTCGTAACATTAATAGCATTAAATATAAGAGGAATCACCATTAGGGGACGTAACATTAATAACATTAGATATGTGAATGATACAGTGTTGATTTGAGACTATTAGCAAGATCTGCAACATTGAGAAGATACCGTTGTCGCACATAGTGAACAACTAGGAATAGTATTAACATTAATGAAGGCACTAGGAAGAAGGAAATACCGCAATTTAATATACAGGTAAATGGGGATATATTCTTAAACAAGTGAATCGGTCCACCTATCTCAAAATAGTCATAACATCTCATGGTAGTTGCCTGGAAGAGATTAGAATAAGAATCACCATGGCAAAGACAGTGTCGCGAAGTACAGTTGTATCTCTCTAGATATCTCTCACATGATATGAGTTTAGGCGCTATAATGAGTTAACGTTCAGATAGTACCTCGAGATCTCTGTGGCTCTGGAGTATGATCCCTGATCAGCTGAATGGCATGCGCCAATATGACTGCACACACACGTACAGGAAAGTATAACTGTAGTAACTCCAGAAATAACTCAGTAGACACGCTGATGGAGTGCACAGTGATGCATTAAACCACCGATGATATCGGATGACGGCTATGAGCGTGTGTGCAGATCCAGGCTTCAGTCTTTCACTCACATCTTCCACTCCCGCTCCTTAATCATAAAACAACAGCCTCTCAGGTTAGAGTGTTGGGCACTAAGCTTACTGCCTGCTACTCTGGTGTGATCATAAACTACAATTGCCTACCTTCAACAGAAGATTACCACGATCGAGATCCAACGGCCAATGTCGCCCTCCTGACCATTAATGGACCCATGCGCATCATTGTGAGAATAATACCTGTAGGTGATCGTGGCGTCAATGAAGCTACGTGTATCAACTAACTATCGCTGGATGTAGACACTAGCAATCCCATGTGGAGACTGGTGAACTAGGTAATGATAAAAGCTTGTAGTCTGCGAGTATGCTGGAGCAGGACAGCCCCTACGTCCTCACCCTCTGTCAGCTGGCTCACAACTCCCCGAAACTTACGGTTAAGTTGTCAAGCTACGCACTACAATGACGTCTCGCTTGTTTATTACAAGTGCCACAACGTGCGACGTTTATGAACTATTCTATTAATATATCTTGATGCACTAACTCATCAAATTAATTCTATGCTACTGTCATTTCCTATATGACAGACAGCTTTTTTGCCAGACGGACATCATACTAACCAATACAAAGATGCCAGTTGCAACGAGAAAAAGAGTGTTGAGGTACTACATAGAACCTAAACTTTTGTATTGATGTGAAGCGTGGATAATTATCAGACAAGTCGAAACACATCTAAATGCGGTGGTAATTTGGTTTCTCAGGAAAATGCAAATAACACAATGGACAGACAGAAACATCAATGACAAATCATCAAAGAAACAAATAAAGACCTTGAACTGATTGTAGGGATTAGACATAGTCACAATGTTTGGACACGTTATTTTTATTCATTATGTTTTATTATTTACGATCTCTCTCCCCCCCCCCCCCCCGCCCCCCGCCAACACCCTTTTCTATATAATGTATGTTCACCATTGTGGAGTTCGTTGCAAGGTATGTTCACTGTATCTGTATTTAGTATCTCACTTTTTCGCAGGAGTTCACGTGCCAAACTGTTTTTATTTCATTTTGCTACATCCTACTGCAGAATTACTTCTTTTAAGAATATCGGAGCTCGTTTCGATCAATGTAATGTAAAAGTGTAGACATCTGCACAATAAGAATCAGGGGAAATAAATTAAAATGATGTTTTTGAGGAACATTGGAAACCACAAAAAATATATATATATATATATATATATTGGAGTATAAATAAAAGCCGTGTAATGCAAATGGTTAATTTGAAGAACGTATAGCGTAATATCTAAGGAAATATATTGCCACTCTGATAAATAGCTACTAAACTCAATTTAAGTAATCACGATATCTTGTCCAGTATGTGACCTCATGTGGTAGATAATATTACAAAAGATGGCAGTCTACATACGGAATAATATATCTAGTGCATGTGGGATGTGGAGTTTAATCTAGGTACTTTAGTAACATTTTCTAAATTGCTTTTTAATTATATAACTGCATAGTTGGATACCTCTTGAAAAAACAAATCCAACGATACCTTATTCAAGTCTGTACGTTAATTGTAAGCTGAGATATTAATTTGTGTATGTCAGTTTATTATTGAACATTGGCATATTAGTATATGGTCAAAATCCCACCCAGGAAAGTGTGACCACAAAACACAGCTAAGGGCAGATAACTGCTCTTGTTTTTTTTTCTCGTTAAGGGAGATAACTCAGGTTGTTATTTTGAGAGCCACCATTAGAACGCAAAATTCAAATGAAAACCTTAAACTCCCTCTTCCTCCTGCCTCTTCCTCCACTCCAACCTCTCCTTCGCCTACTCCTTCTCATTCTTCCTCCTCCTCCTTCTTCCTAAAGCCATTTTAATAATATGGCACATATTTGCAAATGCAAAATTAGTGCACCACGCATATCATGTAATAATAAAAATTATGAATAATGTAATAAGCTTTAAGATTTATGGTGACTTTCAACTTTTATAAAATACCAAATCATGCACTTTAGAAAAAATAAATACAAAAGCCATGAGTTATTTAGCCTGCATATTTTTAGTTGCATGTCCTTCACAGGATGTAGCAGTCAACCCCAGCATTTTTGGCTGTTCATGACTTCTAGGCAAATAAAATGCCCATATTTTTTCTGAAAAAATAACGATGGCTGTGCTGCCCGACCCATTTGTGAATGTCTTTATTGGAAATATCCCTGAATTATGTGATGTTTCGCTTGAAGACATAACAGAATGGGAAAGGAAGCATATTGTAGCAAACACACAAATACATAGGACAATCAATTACCTCATGATGATCTGGTTTCAAACACACACATGTCACATCCAAAAGATAGTAATACAGTTCAAGCCGCAGCAATAACGCTGCAACACGGCATCACGCGGGTAAACAGACAACCACAGGCATATCTTATAGCAGTGACAGATCCTTCTTGTGGACCGAAGAATATGCTTATGAAAACAGATACTTCATTTGGTTTGGTCGATACTTTCTTCTGGTTGGTTTTCTTGGTAGGGAGTATGCTATCTATTATATCAAACAAAGCAATAAAATGTATAGCTAAGGCTACAGCGAGTTTGAATAAGATGTTGCAATATGGTTTACGCCGGAAACTGAGCCATATTATATGTATAGATGATGCTACTGTACAGCTTATTCGAACAGTCCACCTGACGGCACGGCATGGCGAATCTGAAATCCCTTTGCAGGAATCACATTCGATGATCAGTTCTCGGATCATTCTCAGATCAAATAGTTGTGTTGTGGTGGATGGTACCTGTTTACTGTCTGTCGTATACATTCTTCCACAAGGGTATAGGAAAATACTACATCTTGTCTTGTACTCTGGGAGAAAGGTATATGAATCACACAAGCGCTATGAAATTACTCTATCATTGGTGAATTCTGTTCAGAAATTAGCTAAATATCTTTTAGGAAGAAAATTCTTGGTCATTTCAAAATGAATTTTACTAACCGTAAATAAAACATGTAGCGTCATTGTGATTGTATTGTCATCATAAATATTGTTATAAGTGGAGTGTACTGTATTCGTATCATTGTCTTGTTCATATTAACAATCATATTTTTTTTAGAGTGTTTATCGTTATCTAAAACCTATGCTCAAATAGACTTTGTAATAGCGAGCAGGGCGAAAGTTATATAGTTTTATAGATCATACCTCTTGAACAGTAACAAATAACCCCGATGGCGGAGGATTCTGTACACATGACCGCGCCTGTAGCGCCTTTGTGTTTATAGGAATTCTTATACCTTCTTTTTGGTCTGCAGAACTATCTTTCATCATTCGACAGTTACTATTTAAGGACACCACAAACATAGCATCCATAGAACTGAAATAGTACATCATGCGTACATTCTTAGACAAATCATTTGTCGTATTCGAATGTTTGGTTTTACGATAAAGCCAAGTAAAACTGAAATTGCATTTCAGGAAATTCAATTTCTGGAACATAAAATAATTTAGCTGATCTATTTAGTGGACTATAAATAAATTATCAAAGTTTTATGTATATATATATATATATATATATATATATATATATACATATATATATACATATATATATATATATATATATATATATATATATATATATATGTGTAGCCGATGGTAAAAGACAAAGGGAGACAATCATAAAGACTGATGCTTCCTTCACTACGGTGCTAAGAGGTAGAGAGTAGTTATGACTTCGTTACGGCCAAAGACGAAAAATAGTGAAAAGAGAGAGAACCTCACACCGCCTCAACCAACAAAAAAAAGAGGGTAGTAATTAGATAAGAAGATATACGAGATCTCAGGCAGGGGCCTCAACTCTGGACTGACTGTCATATTTGAGACCCAGACATTGGATTAAGGTGTTAGACCGTGGTAGAAATAGTGACTGTAAAAACTAAAAGAGACTAAACAAACGAATCAAAAACAGTACAAAAATAGCTCTTTATTTATCTCCTCTAGCTGAACATGTTTGATAACCCATTGCAATAACAGATACAACAGACAACTGTATATATCAAACAACAACGGTGGGTAACCCCCAACCAATCAACATCACTTAAGACAACAGGGTACACCAAGTACCACAACACAGGTGCTCCAAGCAATAGCTGGTTAGACTGACACAATAAAGAACCTTGACACAAGCAACACTGCACAGACAATAAGGCACTACAAAAACATAGGTTACACAACATAAACCCCAAGACGCGACATAAACAAGAGTTGTGACACAATTTACTATCCCACCAAGAACCCAGGCCTGCTGACACTAACTAGTCAGCCGCTCCTGTAACAATGGAAAACACAATCTATGATTATCATGGTAAAGACAACATATTAAACACATGAAGCAATGAGCACATGCAATATAACATTTGAATTAACCTACCTATAACAAATGTCTTCCATCAAATTATCCACTTTGCTATTCCCTCTAGTTGTACTACTGCTATCATGAGACTACATCTCTAATAGTTAAATGCAGCAATCAATGCTGCATCATCAGATCACCCACTATTGTCTTCTCCAGTCGTGCCACTGCTGTCATGAGATTACACTTGATATTGCTAGGATAGAACACCTTCTAATGCAACAACCTCAGCCTGCTCCACCTACCCATACAGCCCAGCATTCACTTACAGAATGTCTTCAGTTCAGGGAGGTCATTACCTACAGATCTCTGACACAACACAACTTCTCATCCCCATCACCACCGGCTGAGAATACCACTCATAAATGCCAATGTTACACAGCAACACTCATCAACTAGTCAAAATCAACACCAAACACAACTCAGCTACACCGGTGTACAACGACTCTAACAGGACAACACCATTTGAACATGTACATACAGGACATAAATACAGTTCAATGCGCCAACAGCAATCAGGCAGACATAGGATATGCAATTCAACATGACATGACCAGGACACACATCTTTGTACTGATGACAACTAGACAACATCAATATACCATGACACCAGCAACAATCAGGACACAGGCTATAACATAAGTCACCGACAACAACTCAGACATATAACATACATCGCGACATAAAACCACCACAATCATCAAATGATCACTCTCACCATAGCCATAATCATCCCAATCATCCTAGCTGACACTACATGATCAGCCTCAACATAGTCACTACAATCATAATCCCCATCATCACTCTCACCATAGCCATCATCATCCCAATCATCCTAGCTGACATCACTACATGATCAGCCTCAACATAGTCATCACCACAATCATAATCACCATCATCAAAGGGCCACTCTCACCATAGCCATCACTACAATCATAATACCCAATGCACCACCTTTCCCCCATCTTCTGTCATTTAAATACCCAAACTTATGATGGATGCCATATGATATAGGACACAAAGCTCCTGCAATGTCCATGTTTTGATAAAGGATATCAACAACAATATGACATCACACACATTACCGCATGATATTATAAATTAATAACCAACAGGTAAAACATGTTTAACTATGAAAAACAAAGGAAACAGGAATAACCATATTTGTAGAATGTGCAAATGTAACCTTACACATAGAGGATCACAACATTCACAGAAAGTTAAAGATAACGATAAAAATGTATTACACAGGAACTCATTTAGGGACTCTCTGATGCCCCTAAGATAGCTCATAAAATAAACACACAATATTACTAAGTGAAAGTACACCAAATAGTGGCCAGAGTGCCTCATTCATATGAGACAGGATCCAAACACAACAATGTCCATGGCAGGATACAGAACATTAGTACTAATATAATAAACAGTGTACTATATATATTATGTCATTATTACACACTAATGACCAATAAGTGTTATTCAAAGCCCAACACAATCAGTGTAATATTATTTGTGAGTGGACAGCAAATGTACAGTTGTACGCTCTGTTCCCCACCATTCTTCCTATCATACACCGGTTATAAGTTTTGCTATCTTACGCTTCATGCTGCATAGCAAGTGCATATATCTTTGCGAAAGGTGGTACGTAGCAATAAATCACATCCTTCCCCTGGTAAAACAATCACCCTGTTTTACTACACATAAAACTCCCAGTTTGATACACTAGCACAAACACTACTGCATTCTGGTAACAGATGTGACAGGAGAATTCAATGCTAAATAAGAAACCCCTTTACCAATATCAGTTCCAGATGCACCTGCCTGTTCTCCCTCAATACAGCCACACTTCATTCGCAGTTACGATTGCACTATGATTGCTGATACGCACCCCGCGTATTAAGATGCATTATTTCCTACGCCTAGTAGCTATCAATCTGCATGGCGTCCCTACAATTCAACACATTATTTCCTTTACTTCTATTTATTACCTACATGTTCTAACTGCTTAGCTTAACCATTAACCCATCATTGCCACATATAACATGTAAGTACTTTTCCCTGCTTTACACATGTTATAAATATTACACATATTATGGTTATTTTCCCCTACTCATGTTGCTTTGGAGTGTTCATACCCAACACTTGACCAAACATCCAATGTGATGCTCACCATTGTCACAGAATAATCCTGTAAACATATATTGCTGCTGTATACACATACACATATGATTCTCACCACTCTGTTGTTAAGTAACCTTCATTTCTAGCAACCTCACAAGCACTTACTCCCTTCCATGCCAACATGGCCTGCATGGCACCATGTGGCATTATTTCAGTCTTTACTATAAACTAATTTATGACCCCACACATTGTATATTTTGGTGAATCTCCCACATATCTATTTAGCCAGTAACACATTAATGCCATAGGATAACCATGTAAAATAATTCCCAACAAAATAATCTTGTGCTAGCATGGCTGGCATGACATGACATCAGTCTCTATGATACTTAACCACCATCAATGACCTATTCTACATATTTCACATCACCATTGTCTGATTGCTGACATCTCTATGAATTAAATGTTATATTCCTAAAACCTCAGGGACGTTACATTGATCTGTAGAATAGCTCACTTTAGTAATACTCATCTACATTATCTATTTATATTTCTTTGTTCCTACAAGCTCACCTAACTAGCAATTATTTTCACCCACGCGTTCCACCATGTAAACACTTTCAAGTTGGTAAACTGGCGTGTGCTGCGATTATACAAATATTTATTAAATTAAACATTTTAAACTTACAGCTTTTTCCTCTGACATATGTTGTTCACTGATGAAAAGATGGGAAACCCCACATATCTTGTCTCAAGGCGGGCTGGCCACAAAACTACACAGGGCCCCAGCGCCTGCCTTCACACCGAGCTGGCTGCTACAAGGAAAAATGGCCTCCGGTCTTTGTGATAAAGTGGCGTTTCCGGCGTGGCCAGGACCATACGGTTTTCACAGACCAAACTAAGTGCCTTGGTTTGGCGCTGTGACATATATATATATATATATATATATATATATATATATATATATATATATATATATATATATATATATATATATATATATATATATATATATATATATATGTTTTCTGATTTATTTTTTTAATGTAACATTTCAGTAGGATGACTGTGGTTAAGTCTGAATTGCCACAGATATATATATATATTATTTTTTTTTTTTTTTTGAAAGAAAGTATAGACGTAAGTTAGGCACTTGTTGTTATTATTATTTCAGAGAAACAGGTGAAAAGTTTCACGTGGCTAGATGTGTGTATTGCGGAAGCGGCATAACCAATTTGTGTGGCTTTATTCTTTCACAAGCCAATATGGTAGTATCGGTGGTGGTTTGTAGATAATTTTAATTGTGTTAGTATAAGAAAATTATGAACAAATTCATTATATTGGAATTTTCAATATTAGACATAAACTCGAGGACAGAGTCTGTGCGGATCTCCGATAAAATTAATTAATTATATCTTAAGTGATATACATGTTTCATAAATGAATATGTTTATTGTTTTAATGTTATGTTTATATATTTTGTTTTCATAAGTATTATGAAGATTGATATTTGTTATTTTAAGTATCCAGGCATTTATGTATTGTAGTTCGTAATGTCAGTAGTATGTGCTGTGTTAACTATTGATCATCATACATATCATTTTCACGATGGATGAAGGAAGAGAAAGGAATGAAAGAAAGTTAATAGACACAAACGTATAGTAAACACTACACATTATAGGATATATAGATACATATAACAAATGAACAACACATTATAGATATATAACACAGTTATAGTCAGAATAGTTTTCCTTATCGACATGATGTAGCGAGAAGAAATGATGGTGTACCAGGTTGACTACGGATCATGTGATCGTTGGGTATGCAACACTGGATGGTGTTTTTATTTAACTGACGGCACTCGGGGTTATAGAGACCGTTAGTAGTTTTAAGGTGTCAACATATATACGCGATAACAGATCTTAATATATGAACTGGCGGTGTTTGAGCCTTAGTTTAGTTACAAGTAGTCGGGCATGTTAACGCCATAACACCTCAAGGATCATTTATAGAATGTAGAGGTGGCGGTGTTCGGGACTTGTATTTTAGTCCGGTGTTCAATATCCCACGATCTAGATTGGTTCACGTTGACAAACTGAATTCCAAGGACGGTGAATTCGTTGTCTATCACAATAGGATGTAATTTACGTCGCAGACATCATTTGCTGGCATGTCAAGATAACATAGAAAATGGTCTAACGAACATTTTTATTGTAGAGGGGGCAAACTGTCATGTGGCAAATGACAGTGATGCAATATGCAATTGATGAGTTAACGCATCAAAGAAGAAGACAAAGAGTGGCAAAAATGTCGCACCAACATTGAACGCAATTTAGACGTCATGGTACGACGTCACCTAACACCGTAACGGCTTAAGCTTGAGTTTGAGTTCCAGCGTAGGAAGTTATAGGATGTGTTTCACTGCCAGTCACGGGATTCAAGCCGTTCCTAATCCATAAGTCACCAAAGGTTAAGCGTGATTCCAGTTACGGGCAGCCTGGCGACATTGGCCGTTGGAGCTCGATTATGGTGAGCTCCGGTTGAAGGTAGGCAAGTATATTTGAATAGCATTACCAAGATACTAAGCGGCTTGCTCTGTTCTCAACACTCTCACTGGTCTAGGGAGATGATGCCTGATGGAAGAGCGGGAGTGAATGGTGAGCGAGAATGAGTCAAGTCTGAATCAACCCCACACTCAGTACCGTTATCTGATATCAGCTGTGGTAGAATACATCGCAGTTCACTCCACCAGCCTATTCGTTGAGTCGTTTTTTTTTTTGGAGTTCATATAGTTATACTGTCCTATATCATCATGCCTCAATTTATGCTGTCCTGTACCATAATACCCTAGAGCCACAAAGATCTCGAGGTGAACGTTGCTGCATTATAGAGCCTGAACTCATAGCTTGGAGAGAGAACAACGTAACCTCTTGACACCCTAGAGCAACACAGATCTTGAGGTGAACGTTGCTGCATTATAGCGCCTGAACTCATATCTTAGAAAGAGACTAACGTTACCTCTTGACATGGGAGCGTCGTCCGAAGAGATTTGAACCATTACCTCTTGACATGGGAGCGTCGTCCGAAGAGAGTTGAACCAGTGGATCGTTCACAGTGGAGCTTGACATTGAGTCAAGGACAACGGTTACAAGCACAAATACAACAGAGATACACGTAACACACATTTGTGTTTGTGAGGATAATGCCGGTCTAAGAAGCTGGAGACCAGTTGGCAAATCCTCGTTGTTTCATCCTGTCTCGTAATTTTGTCAAACATTGTAGGTGGATACTCAGAGATGACAGTCAGCGTGATCGCATCATATTACGTATCACTTTAGAACTTCCTGCTATCATGGTTTGATCCTGATCCTCACACCAGAGAAACCTCGGTTCTGGGCGGTTGATCCTGGCTCTCGAGTGTGATTTGAAACTTCTACATCATATATTATATGAATTACTGTATCAAATAAAGAGACAAGTGTTGCTCTACCAATGGAGCGACGTTGCTGCAGTTTTGTCTAAAGAGTTGCAGATCAATTGTCCGAAAATCTGCAGGCCCATTGTCTAATGTTTACAGGTCCAGCGGTATTCAAGACCGCATATATGTCACCTGTGCTGGCTGCTACTGTTATACGAACCAGCGGCACCTCTCTTTCGTGACATCTTACATTTTATCCAAGGAATACTATTATTGACTACATTTCAAGCTCATTGTGCTGAGCGGGAAATTTCACACCTGTCAACGCCTCTAGGGAGCGAAACAACGCAAGTGGGTCCTTTTTGGTAATAAAACAAAAACGTCAGGAACGCATGTGGAGTCGGCTGAGGATTTCTATTTATCAACGCCTCGTTGAGGCTGAATCAACGCAATCTGTTCCTTTTTTAAATTACGGATACCTCAGGAAGTCAGAATTGTCCGTTTGAACAACGACTGACAGATTGGTCTACGATATAGCTACACTTTGTAGCAAATGACACCGCCATTAACTACGTTGATTACATGGGTTAATGACAGGCAACCTGCCTTGGGTGTCAATTTCGTTGTGTTAATTTTATGAGAAATCCGTTATAACAGTCGCCACTACATGGGAGGATCTTTTATATCATTGTCGGAGTCAAATACGAACAGGATTGTCTAACAAATCTGTGGAATCGGAAAGTGGAAATGTGCTGATACCTGAGCTGAGTATTATAATTGTTTGTGGTTTTTTCAGTTAATTGGTTACGGTCAAAATACTGTGATTTTGCACACATTTTTATCCTTTCTTTATTTGCTCTTATCTTTTGTGACGTCAGAAGCGCGTTACACAATATTGTGCTATTTTGCGTTGTACATTCTTATTTTAGGTGCGCATTATTTATTTGTTGATAAAATAATAGTGTTTTACTTTGATAATTTCAGTTATTTAAAGAACTTTAACTCTGTCGATATTTCTTTTACTTATTTTATTTATTATAATAATATTTCGTTATTTATAAATTTGGAAGTTGTTGCAGTGAAATTAACTATTTCTTCCTACTTTCTGGTACTTTTCTCTTGTCGACTGTAATAGTTATAAGCCTTATTGCTTTTGTGCTAAATTTCTTTCTACATTTCTTGTGTACAATTAGTCATTGTAGGATAAACATAGCAACATGTCGATGCTACAAAACTTTCTACAAATATATGAAACTAACACAGTGTTCATAATCGAAAATGACGAAGTCATGGAAGACACTCTCATTACTGAACAGGCATGGGTCAATGGAGTATCAACGACGTGTATTAGGAACACTAGTTCAGTTATTGCGGGAGTTGATCACAAACTGATCAACGAAAGGGATTACACAGGGAATAGTGTTGGGTGCAGAACATCCGGGGGCACTGTAGAAATATACAAGACAGCGTGGGTCATGACTAAATGCCCTTATTACGAAGGCAGAATATGTGCACTACAATAAATAATGTTTCTTATCACTCACTCTTGTTCCCTAAAATCCTTATTTCAATTTATTTTCCTTGATACTATTTGTTTTTCCGCGCTTCCATCCTATTACAGGATATTGAGGTCAATATCAGCATCTTTCAGCTGTATGTTGATTCCTAGGCTAGATTACGCTCATCAGCACACCACGACTTTCTGAGCGACCGGCTCCATACTCTCATACGTCACTGGCGCGACTCGAACCGCTTCCAATTCTCGTGTGCTCACATCAACCACTAAAGTATTCTGGGATAACGGAGAAAGCTGCTAACTCCTCGGCCAGGGAGCCGGCTCCTTGATACTATGATTCCTCTAAAAATACTTGAGAGCTTTGGTCAACATAGACCATAACTTTAGAAAGGGAAAATCCCAACTGCACATCCCAGATGTAGAGGATAAGAAACCCATCAACGTATGGCTAACGCAGCCCCGTGGACCGAGTATCCACCGGATTAAGTGAAAAATTATGAAGCTGAGCAGAGCAGGGCACTCACTTGTCCTGACAGTCGGAAATGACTGTCACTAGCAGAGGTAAAAGACCACCATGTGGACGTGGAAGGCACGGGGGGAACCACCAAATTATCTTCCAAAGACTTCATGGCAAATCACATTTCAGAGGTAGTCCACAGACCGAGATCTGTGGAGAGCCATGAATGCCTACGCCAGTTGGCAGAGCACTTGATAATGATTATTATGATGATAATAATACTATGAATTCCTATTATACATATTTCCCCAATGGTGATTCCTCTCATATGTAATGTTATTGATGTCAGATGCCTCAATAGTGATTCCTCTCATATGTAATGTTATTGATGTCACATACCTCAATGGTGATTCCTCTCATATAGTGTGCCATGGACGTGGAACAGAGGAAGACCACAACGTAGACGGATTCAAGATGTGATAGGTAGTTTACACATGACAGCGACAGAGGCTTACAAAGGAGAGACATTTAAATAGACTGTTATGGGAGTAAAGTTCTAGACAGGACAAGCGAAGTGGTTACGCCGCGTGCCTCGCGTTTTTAAGGTTGTTGGTTCGATTCCGGCAAACGTCGTTCGGTTCACGAGTGTCGTTTTCTCTAAGAAACCCTGGGGAGTGACATTGGAGTTCCGTAGTTTGTACTTTGAGCGATATGTTTGGCAAGCAGCCGTGCGGAAAGATACAGGGCCATATGGGATAAAACCCGGTGCAACGAAGTTGATCCCCTTGACCTTTAACAGATTCTAGTCCAAACAAAAAGTAGGTTTAGTCTTTAGACCGAACAAAAATGGATGGCTGTAAATGATATGTAGGTAGGTAGAGTTATGACTTAGTGCCGAGACAGAGATGAGCAGACCAAGTAAGGGGTAAGACACCGGCGTGTTTTGTCACAAATTTCACGGATTAGAAAGGAAACTAAGGTAAAGTGTGTTACATGTTGTGAGACTGAGAGTCAATGCAGCTGAACACCTCAAACGATATCTGGTTTTTGCTAGGATCATATATTACTCCAGCGTTATGGCATAAATTAGCGACTGTCGTAATCCACTTGTGTATCAAAGATGAATATCGATATCATCTGTTTCTTCGCGCCATTAATAGTCTCTACGACCATATTTGCTGTCATTATGAGGCCCATGCGCATGTGGCTGCCAAAATATTATGTTTATGTACAGACATTTCTAACAATAAAACCGATATTGCCGTGAATATATTATCCCGTAAGTAGATTGAACTATCTTTATTATATTATCTACCAAATTAGTTCACATACTGGAAATCTAAGATATCGCAATAACTTAACATTTCCTTTAATACTTATTGATCAGGGTGTCAATATATTTACTTGGATATTATGTTTTATGTTCTTCTATTTATCTGTTTGCATTACACAGCTTTCATTTATACTTCAATAAATTATTTTTCTTATCTCCATTGTTGCTTAAAGAAAGTTATTTAAATTTATTTCTCTTGAAACTATAAATTTCTATTATACAGATTTCCACATAATTTTCTATAAAACATTACAAGGATTGAATCGAGTTGCTTTATTCATAGGAGTAGTAACGGATGCAGAAGGATGTAACAATAGAACATAAAAACCGTTAGGTACATGTAACTCCTGCGAAAAAGTGATATACTAACCACAGACACAGTGTTCATACCTTACAACAAAATCCACAATGGTGAACATAAATTAATAATAGAAGAGGGGCGTGGGATAAGAAAATATAAAAACATACAGAATAAAAATAACGTGTCCAAAAATTGTGACTGTCTACGTCTAATTTCTCTAATCATTTTACGGTTTTGTTTGATTCTTGTAGGACTTCGTCATTGGTTTTTCTCTCTGTCCATGGTATTC
Organism: Cepaea hortensis; assembly: GCA_963921405.1. Lineage (NCBI taxonomy): Eukaryota > Metazoa > Mollusca > Gastropoda > Stylommatophora > Helicidae > Cepaea > Cepaea hortensis. Next base: position 67,002,129 of record OY992888.1, on the reverse strand, counting down.
TTTGCATTTTCCCCAGAAACCAAATTCCTACAGCCGTTAGATGTTTTCATCTAGATGTCGGCTAATTACCCACGGTTCGCTTCCATACACAAGTACAGGTTCTATATAGCATCTCAACAGTGATTTTTCGTTGCAATTGTCAACTTCTTATTGGTCGGTATGTTTTCCGTCTGGATAAAGGCTACCTACCTTCGCCATGGCGATTCTTGTTCTAATCTCGTCAAGGCATCCCCCATCTTACGAGATAGTTATACCAATTCTCTTATTTAAGAATATTACCATTTACCTGTATATTACATTGTGGTATTTCATTCTTCCTGGTGACGATCATAATCTGTGTCTTCATACAATTTGTTTCTAACACTAGTTGTTCACTATGTGCAACAATCGCATCTACTAAATGTTGCCGGTCCTGCTAATTGTCTGCAATCAACACAGTATCATCCGCATATCTAATGCTATTAAAATCAAGTCCCCCAATAGTGATTTCTCTAATATCTAATGTTATTGATGTCACGTTCCCAAATGCTGATTGCTTTCATATCTAATGTTATTGATGTTATGTCCCCCATTTGTGCTTCCTATAAACCTAATGTTACTGATGTCACGTACCCCAATGGTGATTCCTCTGATAACTAATGCTATTATTGTCACTCCCCCACCCACCCACCATGGTGATTCCTCTCATATCACGTGTTATTTATGTTATGTTCCTCAATGATGATTCCTCTCATATAGTGTACAAATGAGTCAGAAAAGAGAAAGACCACAACCTAGCTAGATCCAAGATGTGATGGTAGTTTATACATGACAGCAACAGAGGCTTACAATGGAGAGACATTTAAATAGACTGTTATGGGAGTAAAGTTCTAGACAGGACAAGCAAACTGGTTACGTCACCTGCCTCGCGTTCCGAAGGTTGTGGGTTCGATTCCGACGTTAGTCGTTTGGTTAACGAGTGCAGATTTCTCTGAGAAACACTGGGGCTCGTCGCTGGAGTTGCGTAGATCGTACTTTGTACGACGCGTTCGGTGAGCCGGCCTGTGGAAATATACTGGGCTATATGGGATAACACCCCGTGCAACGACCCCCTTGCCTTTTAACGCCACATGCCACACATTCCGAAGGTTATGGGTTCGATTCCGGCGTACATCGTTTGATTAAAATGTGCAGTTTTCTCGGAGAGACCCAGGCTGAAATTTCGTAGTTCGTACTTTGTGCGACACGTTCTGCAACCCGTCCTATAGAAAATTACTGGGCCATATGGGATAAAACCCGGTGTAATGAACTCGATTATCTTGCGTTTTAGCAGATCCAGTTTTAAACAAAACGTAGGTTTGGACATAACAAAAATGGGTGGCGGAAAATGATAAGTTGGAAGGTTTTGTCAAAGATATAATTTAATGCCGGCACAGTGATGAGCAGACCAAGATGGGTAAGACACGGATGTGTGTTTTTGTTTAAACCAAATTTTCGAATTATAAAGGAAATTAAGGTAAACCATGTTACATGTTAAGAAACTGAGAGTCATTGCATCTGAACACTTCAAACGGCGGCTCAGCTTTGCTAGGATTAAATATAACTCCAGCGTTAGGCAAACATTAGCGACTGCCGTAATCCACTTTGTGTATCAAAGACGAACACAGTTTACATTGATATCATCTGTTTCGTCACGACATTAAAAGTCTCGACGATCATATTTGCTATCCTTAAAAGGCACATGCACATGTGCCTGCCAAAAATATTGATGAATTTATATTGTGTTGTGTAACGATTAAACGGATATTACAGTATATATATCATCCCATTGGAAGACATCCCTGCATTTGGGATATTATCTACTACATGAGGTCACATACTATACATCTAAGATATCGTAAATACATAAATTACTTTAGAAAATATTGATCAGAGAGACAAAGTCTTTCATTAAATATCATGCTATACTTTCTTCATGCTAAGTATTTGCAATAAGCACCCTCATTTATACGCCAGCAAATTATTTTGTTTTCTTGTCTCCCTTGTTCCTAAAAATTTAATCTAAATTTATTTCCCTTGATACAGTCAATTCCTGTTATACAAATTTCCACATTTGTACCCATATATCATTACATTGAGATAAACAAGTTGCAAAAAAGTAACGACTGCTGCAGGATGTAACAATAGGAAATAAAAACAGTTAGATATGTGTAATTCCTGCGAGAAAGAGAGATATACTAAACACGGACACAGCATAGATACCTTACAACGAACATGACAATGATGAACATATTTATGTTTCAAGGAGAAATCAAACAAAAAGGGAGGGGGGGGGGAATGAAATATAATAAAATATAATGTATATATAATAAAATAATAAAATAAAACATACAGATAATTATACAACGACACAACGACAGACGCACAAGTTGACACTGGGGTATGTTTCTTCGCGCCATTAAAAGTCTCGACGACCATATTTGCTTTAATTAAAAGTCACATGCACATGTGCCTGCCAAAAATATTAATAGAAGAAATTTGTTTGTAACAATTAAATGGTTGTTGCACTAAAATATTATCCCGTAGGTAGACTGCCCTGCATTTGTGATATTATCTACCACATGAGCAGGGCCGAAATAAGCCATCTAGGTGCCCTAGGCACAAACCCACATGGGTGCCCCCTACTGCCCCGGGCCCCTGATCCTCCACTGACTGCTGGTATGTTCAATATTATGCAAAAAACTAACAAAGAAAAACAGTTGTGAAATGTAAACACATATGTTTGTAATACTATCACTCACATAAAACCTACATTAAGGTATTTCTGTATTAAAATTAATAGTTAATTAATTTTGTAATAATAGTAGACAAAAATACTGTAACTTTTTTGATAGATAAGAAAGTCAGAGAGAGCACACATTTACATTTTAAAGTTCTTTTTTCTAGATTTACGTCTGGCAAAGTTTTTGAGTACATCATCAAAGTTAATTTTCCGCAACAAGTCTGCCTCAATCATCAGCAAAGATAAGGAATCAAGCCTTTCTTGTTTTATTGTCGATCTACTTGAATTTTTTGTACGTTTCAACTGAGAAAAAGAGCACTCAGTTGAACAGTTCGTAACCATTAATGTTAAAAATATGCGCAAGGCGATTTCTACATTTGGAAAAGCACACTCGATGTTGTCTCTAACTATTACTTTGTAGACTTCTGCATGACTGAACGTGTTGTTGTCAGATTTTGATGCACGAAACTTGTGGCGAATATATGAGTGGAACTGTTGTAGTTCAGTATATAAATTATTGTTCAGATCTTAAGAATAAGCATTTATTAGTCCTTCACATCACTGCGATGTTTGTGGTACATCGACCAAACAAGAAAATCGAAATGTTAGATCATTATATACCTGTCCTCGTATACTCATCTCTGTCTCAAGTTTGTCAACAATGGTGTAGAAAGCAGATATACAAAATTTGTCTCTGGCATTCTGAGATACATCAGGCGCATCACCATCAATGACCACTGTCTTTCGTTTACGATTACGGGTCAAAGTTGACTTATAATCCAAACCTGGTGTCATTTCTTTTGCAGCTTCTTCAAATCTTTCAAATATCTGCTAGTGAAGAACACAAATCAGCACACGTTTTCAAGTTCACGTGCTCATTTTGTAGAGCTTGACTGACCCTGTGAAAATGTTGTAACACTTCTTCCCAAAAGACAAGCATGAAAGCAAATTCTAATTCTTGCATCTTCTTTGCAATGTTTTCTGCTTCTCTTCTGGTGTCCCCCTTCTGTGACTGGTCTTCTTGTAAACATTCTAACGCTTCTATAATCTGAGGATGAGACATTAGAATGGCTTCAGTTGCAACAGCATGTGCTTCCCATCTAGTATTGGAAAGGGACTTTACCAGCTTTTCATTCACAAGGCATCCTTTCAGAATCTTCCATCTTTTTGTTGAAGCTGAGAAAAAAGTATAGATCAGTTGCACTGTATGGAAGAAGTTTACTGCCTCTAAACAAGAGTCAACGGCACTTCTGCCTACCAGATTTAGTGAATGGGCAGCACAGGGTATGTATATATAAATAATGTGCGATTCAATATTACATTTGCGATTTGCTTATGACATGCAATTACGCTACCGGGACAATATACACATTTTTCTTGAGGATATGTGGTGCCCCCCAAATGCTTGGTGCCCTAGGCACGTGCCTTGTTTGCCTAATGGATAATCCATCCCTGCCCCTGAGGTATCTCAGAATTCCAGAGACAAATTTCGTATATCTGCTTTCTACACCATTGTTGACAAACTTGAGACAGAGATGAGTAGACGAGGCCAGGTATATAATGATTTAGCAGTTCAATTTTCTTGTTTGGTCGATGTACCACAAACATCTCAGTGTTGTGAAGGACTAATAAATGCTTATTCTGAAGATCTGAACAATAATTTATATACTGAACTACAACAGTTCCACTCATATATTCGCCACAAGTTTCGTGCATCAAAATCTGACAACAACACGTTCAGTCATGCAGAACTCTACAAAGTAATAGTTAGAGACAACATCGAGTGTGCTTTTCCAAATGTAGAAATCGCCTTGCGCATATTTTTAACATTAATGGTTACGAACTGTTCAACTGAGCGCTCTTTTTCTCAGTTGAAACGTACAAAAAATTTAAGTAGATCGACAATGAAACAAGAAAGGCTTGATTCCTTATCTTTGTTGATGATTGAGGCAGACTTGTTGCGCAAAATTAACTTTGATGATGTACTCAAAAACTTTGCCAGACGTAAATCTAGAAAAAAGAACTTTAAAATGTAAATGTTTGCTCGCTCTGACTTTCTTATCTATCAAAAAAGTTACAGTATTTTTGTCTACTATTATTACAAAATTAATTAACTATTAATTTTAATACAGAAATACCTTATTGTGGGTCTTATGTGAGTGATAGTAGTACAAACATATGTGTTTACATTTCACAACTGTTTTTCTTTGTTAGTTTTTTGCATAATATTGAACATACCAGCAGTCAGTGGAGGATCAGGGGCCCGGGGCAGTAGGGGGCACCCATGTGGGTTTGTGCCTAGGGCACCTAGATGGCTTAATCCGGCCCTGTTGCACCTATTTTCGATCTCGTCTTCTGATCTGCCATTTGATGATATTATACTTCCTAGGTACTTGAAACTCTTTACTTGTTTCAAGGGATGTTCGTTTAGGTGAATTGTTGTTGTTTGTTCTTCTTTAGTTATAGTCATTACCTCTGTTTTGCTTGTGCTAATTTTCATGTTATGTTCCCTACACATCTCGTGTAAACTATTCATGTGGTCTTGTAATTCAGCTTCTGATTTGGCCATTAGTGCCTGGTCGTCCGCAAACAGGAGTTCTCTAATGGTTAGATTTGCAGATGGTTATTTTTCGGTGTTCTCGTCATGCGGTATTCTTGCTGTCTCTGCTTGGCTGATTTCATTACATATGTTGTCTATATATGTTATGAACAAGAGAGGGGACAGGACACAACCTGGTCGTACTCCAGATCTTATGGTGAATGGTTCTGAGTGTCCTCCAGTTGCTCTCACTATGCATTCACTGTTGTTGTATAATCTTCTACATAGGTTTGTTAGAAGTGTACTAACTCCATGCATTAACCATTTTTTTTTTTTCATTAAACCTATTTCATCTATACTCCAGTAAATTACATTTTCTTGTCTCTCTTTTTCCTTAAAAATGTAATCTAAATTTATTTCCCTTATTACTGCGAATTCCAATAAAACAAATGTCTACATTTTTACGTGTACAACATTACAATGAGTGAAACGAGTCGCCATATTCTTAAGAAAAGTAACGGCTGCAGCAGGATGTAAAAACAGGAAATAAAAACAGTTAGGTATGTGTAGCTCCTGCGAAAAAGTGAGATAAAATAAACACGGACACAGTGTACATACCTTACAACGAACTCCACAATGATGAACATACATTAGTTCTTAAGGAGAAAGACAAACAAAGTGGGGGGGGGGGGGATATAATAGAAACAAATACAAATAATTATACTACGACACAATAACAGACGCTAAAGTTGACACTGGGAACAATTTGGACTAATTTTGTTGTTTCTGTTATTGCTAGTATTATTATATGTATGGTGTTGTTATCTTGTTATTTTTGTTGTTATTATTCATGTTGTTGTGATTGATATTATTATTATTATTATTAATATACATACATGTTGTTATTGTTATATAGTTATTATTGTTGTTTTGTTATTGTTATTGTGAATGTTGTTGCTATTGTCAGTCAGGTCTTGCAGTATTGCAGTCAGGTCTTAGTCAGATATGACTGAGCTACCGTATAACAGTAGACGGTACTACCTGGTTTCTGTTAGCGCCGAACGTTGGGCGGCGCTTACCAAACCCGACACCCCACATTGTGCCAACGGCTTCGGGCGGAAGAGCGCAATTGGGAGGGTACAAGCCTTACCCTGGTGCGAGGAAATGCAAGCTAAAGACAAAATTGTCATGGCAGGGCAGACCAGGCCCTAAGCCTTGGTTGGCGACTGGTCTAGGATCGGAGCTCCGACAGGCGGACAGCTAGAGCATTGCTTTGCTGATCCGGCAGCTTCTGCAGCTTGTCTTGTTCCAGATGTAGGGGTGTTACCTTTCCCCTGGAGTGAACTAGGCAGGCCGAGAGAGGGATCATGCTGCATGGGCAACACATGATCTCTATATTTTAGCCCAGGCTTTGTGCTATGGAGAGGCAATAACTCCATCCCTGGTCTTAACTGGTCTCGGAATCAAAGCGAGAGGCAACTGTTACGGGTTATAAGTCCTTGTCAGTTGGCGTAGACATGGGGCGCCACGCGTTACCTCTGACGGTGGGAGACACCTATAGGTGTCACTGATCAGCTACCGCCCGCCTCAAGCTGGGCAGCCCCCAGCCAATTGGGTGCTGATCCGCCACAGCCTGCCTGCTTCAATGGGTGCTTGGGGCTAGGACAAAATCTGAATCGCAGGCTGTAAAACCAATGCACCAGGTACAAACAAAAATAAAAATAGAAACCTCAAGCTACGGCTTGCAACCTGGAACGTGAGAACCATGTGTCCAGGATTTTCCACTGACTTGACCAATATTGACGATGTGAGAAAAACGGCTGTGATTGATGCCGAACTCAATCGTCTTAACATTGATATTGCTGGCCTGCAGGAGACTCGCCTCGCTGAGGAAGGGTCACTCAGGGAAAACAACTACACCTTTTTCTGGAAGGGTAAAGGGCAGGCAGAAAAAAGGCAACACGGTGTGGGCTTTGCAGTGAAGAATTCGCTACTGGGAATGATTGAAATTCCAGCAGGAGGAAATGAAAGACTATTATCCCTGCGCTTGGCAACCTCTTGTGGGTTTGCCACCATTATTACTGCATATGCACCGACACTCGATTCCTCTGATGATGTGAAGGATTTGTTCTATGAGAAGTTAGACTCTGTGATCAAGGCAGTTCCAAAATCCGACTACATTTATATGCTCGGTGATTTCAATGCTCGTGTGGGCAAGGACTCGAGTTCATGGCCAGTGTGCCTTGGAAAATACAACATCGGTCGCATGAATGAAAATGGGCAAAGGCTGCTGGAGCATTGCACCAGTAATGACCTATGTATTACAAACTCTTTTTTTTAAACAAAAGAGATGCATAAGGTCACATGGAAACATCCAAGATCCGGCCATTGGCACCAGCTGGACTTCATCATCACACGGAGACATCATCTGAACCATATATCATTGACTCGTAGTTACCACAGTGCTGACTGTGATACGGATCATTCTTTGGTTGTTGCAAGGGTTAGACTGAGACCAAAGAGAATCTACACAGCTAAGCACAAATCTAGCCCCAGGATTAATATTATTAACACTCATGATCCTGAAAAGTGCTTTCAGTTTCAACAGCAACTTGAAGACGCTTTCACTGATACACCAGAAAATTGTACAGTAAATGATAAATGGAATAAACTTAAGGAAACTCTTTGTAAAACTGCCGTAAAGGTTTACGGCACTGTGGATCATAAGAGGCAGGACTGGTTTGCGGCCAACAGCGAGACTCTGCAGCCCTTGATTGATAAGAAGAAGAAAGCTCTCTTAAGAAACAAGGAAAGACCAACGCGTAACACTCTGAGTGAGCTAAGGCAAGCTAGGAAGGATGTGCAAAAGGCTGCCAGGCAGTGTGCAAATGATTATTGGATCAGGTTATGTGAGTCCATTCAAATCGCAAGTGATAAGGGAGACATAAGAAGCATGTATGAAGGAATAAAGAAAGCCTGTGGTCCAGTGATCAAAAGAAGTGCACCATTGAAAACCTTGACTGGAGAAGTCATCACTGATAAGAAACAGCAGATGGACAGATGGGTAGAGCACTATTTGGAGCTTTACTCAAGTGAGACCAAACTAGCGGATAATGCCCTCAACGCCATAGAGGCTCTACCAACTCTTGACCACCTGGACACACTTCCCACCATAACAGAAGTTAAGTGTGCTATAAATGAACTTGCATCTGGCAAGGCTCCAGGTAAGGATGGGATTCCAATAGAGGTTATCAGGAGTGGGCAAGACACACTCACTATACAGATCCACCAGCTAATAGAGCTATGCTGGCGTGAAGGACAAGTCCCACAGGATTTCAAAGATTCAAGCATCATAAGACTGTACAAGAACAAGGGCGATCGGAGCGACTGCAACAACTATAGGGGTATCTCACTTCTGTGTATTGTTGGAAAAGTATTTGCCAGAATTGTTCTGCGCAGACTTCAAGTCCTAGGAGATCAAGTCTACCCCGAATCACAGTGTGGCTTTCGACAGAACCGGTCTACCACTGATATGATATTCTCATTGCGACAAATGCAAGTATATTACATTGCGGTATTTCCTTCTTCATAATGACGACAATAGTCTGAGTCTTCATACATTTTAATTCTAACCATAGTTGTTCACTATGTGCGACAACTGCATCTACTAAATGTTGCAGATACTGATAGTGGTCTCAAAGGAACACTGTATCATCCGCATATCTAATGCTATTGATGTTGCGTCCCTTAATGGTTATTTCTCTCATATAAAATGTTATTGATGTTACGTCCATCAATAATGTTTCCTCTCATATAGTGTGCACGGGAGACGGTGCACAAAGTAGATAGATTCAAGATGTGATGGGTAGTTTACACATGACAGCGAAAGAGCCTTACAATGGAGAGACATTTAAATATTATTTTTACGGGAGAAAGTTCTAGACAGGACAAGCGAAGTGGTTAAGCCACCTGAGTTCCGAAGGTTGTGGCTTCGATTCCATCGTACACAGAAACCCGGGGGTTTGTCGCGGGAGTTGCGTAATTCGTACTTTGTGGGACACGTTCTTCAACCCGCCCTGTGGAAAAGTACTTGGCTGTAAGGGATAAAAACCCGTTGCAATGAATTCAATACCCTTGACTTTCTGCAGATTTAGTTTTTTAAAAAAAGTAGGTTTGGACCTCACAAATATGGATGACGGAAAATGATAAGTAGGGAGGTTTTGTCATAGTTATGACTTGATGCCGAGACAGTGATGAGCAGACCAAGTAAGGGGTAAGAAACGAGTGTGTTTTGTAACGGTCATGACCCTGATGACGTCATGGCATAGCTAAGCCATGACCCAGGTCAGAGATTAGAGGTCTTGGCAGTGCTCAGCAAGTGAACAACGGAACTTGGAAAATGGATAGTTTTCACACAACGTGAAAACGTAGGAAATCACTTCCCTGGTCAACGGGACGTGGGGTCCTGATAGGGCATTCTAGTCGTGGGTTTCGTCGAGTACTGACCACATTAGCTAGTTTGTGTTAGGAGAATACTATGAAGTATAGTGTCGAATATCTGAATTTTATTCATTGGCACCTTGCCGTCTTGATAGACGATAGTTTGTGCTTTAAAAAGGCATAATAACTTTTACCTATGGCGGTAGCGAATGTGACTGATAAGGCCAATTTGCGCTGTAAATGTCCGTTCACAGTGGGTAATGTGAACACGTGGTCATTTCCACCATCATGCACCATCTTACGTCTCAAACGCTCGGTGTGTGACTTATCTGCAATCATTTTCTCCTTTGTCTTTATTCCATTTCTGATGTTTGCCCTCCATGCAACACGTTCAGCGGCGACTTGCTCCCAATGTGCATTATCAATGCCTGTATCAATCATGTCCCGCTTACACACATCTTTGTCTAAGTGTTATAGTGATGGTGTTTATCCTAGTTTTTGTAACTCAATACACGTATACAACTACAACTGGCGTTTGAGTCGACTACTGTTCGAGTTCACTACTGTTCGAGTTATACCTAGTACTGTTGTGAGTTGGTGAAACATTAGAACATTAGTTAATCATCAGCAAAGTTAAGTGCTCAGAAACCACCATAATGCCGACTGGAGAAGAAGAGAAGAATTAGTCATATCCCTTATTGGACGCGAGCAGCAAGAAAGAAGAAGTGTTTACGAAAGTTTGCCATTAAAACTTCCAACCCATAGCCCAGTCGCATCCTAGCAGCAACCAAATTCTCGTATTTTTAAGAAAACTAAGGTAAAATATGTTAAGCTCGGCGACTGATTGTTAATGCAGCTGAACACCTCAAACGGTGGCATGTCTTTGCTAGGATATAACATAAATGCGGCTGTAAGTCAAACATCAGCGACTATAGTATCTGTTTACTTTTGTCTGCCCCAATATAAAATTCCTTATCTCAGTAACCAACTGAGGGAAAGTGATGAGATTTAGCATATAACCATTATCATTATGTCCACCCAACAAAAAATATATTTGTTCTGGAGATTGTACAGCAAATTTCAATGTTTGTTTATATGCGGTATATAATTTACGGGTCAGAGATTAAGTCCACATTTTAAAATGTATTACACCTTCACTCAGACACATCCGCGCTTTTTTCAAAATGTCCTCGTAAATGTCCTCGTGGAAACGTTTTGGAACGAACGGCGCGCAGTTAAATGAGAGTGTTCAGAGGTGTCGTCGTAATGTGGGTCCTTTCGTGAAACGTGATTATTTTATGAATCGTACCATTTATCGCAAACATCGGAATGTGTGAATATTGTTGAATGAGATTGATTGTGAAATTCTGTACACTTCAACGCATCGCTTTGAAGTAGCACACATATTTTTGTCAAGAAGCTGATCGTAGGAAACTGTTTCATACTGTTACAAATCCCCTTCTCTTCCCCCCCCCTCCCCCCAAAAAAAAGAACAGTGCATGCACTTGGTTTGAGTAGATGGTGATTTCGTCGATGGGTGCAAGAATCTGGAATGAAACCAACACGCGATAAGCAAACGGTAGGTAGAAAGGCAATTGTAGACTGCTTTGACAAGGATGTCATAAAGCGAGCTATTATAAAAATGCTGGGTGCCAAAGAAACAGTGACTGTAAGAAAACTCAGCGTTTGGTTGAGAAAAAAACAATAACATAGAGCTATCCAAAACAACTTTGTGGAAAATTATAAGGACATTAGGCTTCACTTTTAGAAATTACAAGGGAGGTAGAAATGTCCTTTGCGAACAACCGCATTAAGGAGCCATGGGAAGCAGATACCTATGTGAAATAAGGGAACAGGGCAAAGAAAATTATGACATAGTGTATTTGGATGAGACGTGGATCAATGTGCATCACACAAGTGAAAAGGAATGACAATCGGTGGATGGAAAGATAAAGCGATTTGTGCCCAGTAGTAAAGAACAGCGTGTGGTCATAGATTATGCTGGTAGTACTCATACTGGCTTACTACAGAATGCTTGACTCGTGTTCGTATCAAAGCATACAGACAATAGGAATTATCATTATGAGATGAATGATAATGTATTTAGAGACTGGCTCGAGAGTTCAGTACTTCCATCCCTTGACAGATGGTCTTGTCTAATCATGGACAATGCATCACATCACAATGTTGCTGCCCAAGAAGACAAAATACCTACGGCATCGAGCACAAAGGAAGCAATAAAGATATGGCTCCGAAGGAAAAATATACCATTTCCAGAAACATATTTCAAGTTACAGTTGTTTTCCATTGTAAAACAGGCTCAAAAAAGAAAAAAAAATATCAAATCGACAAGTTGCTAGAATAGCATTGCCATAGGTGCTTGAAACTTGCGCCGTACCATTCTCATTTAAACCGTATAGAACTTGTGTGGGCTAAAATTAAAGGACAGGTGGCAGCTGACAATACTACATTCAAATTGTCTGATGTCAAGATACTAATCCATTCCGCGCTTTTAAATATTTCTAAACGTTACTGGAAAATAATGTGAGGACCATGTGCTGAAAGAGGAAGAGGACTATTGGAGAAAGGATGGATTGAATTTTATTAAACCGAGAGCAGTCATAAACCTACTGGAATCGTCCGACACAGGTTAAGGTATGGGCAGATCGCAGACCTTAATCCACGTGCACACTTACTGGGATATTTTTCTCCAACTATTCAGACGAATTGCAGGCCCTAAACATTACAGCATCAGCACAATGTCAAGGACAACAGTTTGTATTCCACAGTGATTAATTTTCAATTCCGCAAGCCATCAGCGGTGACAAACAATTGGTATTGAAAAAAAAAAAAATCACTAAACGCATTAAATACTAACAGAAGGTAATATTGCGGTGGAAACTGACACAGTGTGGCATTCCAAGAAACGTGAGAAAAACACGTTGTCAAATGAGGGGACAACACACGAACATAAGAATCAATCTATAAACTTCAATGAAAAGAGGGCCAACAGCTTGGACGTTAAGAAGGAAGCCCACTACAGAGACATTTACATCTATTTTCATAGTGCAAAACAGGTAATAATCATGTTCCTTCTCTGAACGGTAAACAGCAGAGTAGAAATCTTTCAGGAAGACCCAAAGCAGGTCTGTCACCCATGTGTGCCTGTGAACAAACTACACGGACAGCTGAACAGATCCTTAAAGATTGACACATGATGACTAAATTGCGGTATCATTTCTGCTCACTCCATACGCACATTAACGCACAGCTATTTGGAAGCTTTCACGAACTAAATATAAAAAGCTAAATGCATCCTAGTAATATGACTCCTTGTGAAAAAAAATCGATTAAAAATCGACAAGGTCGACTTCATTGCACCATGTTTTATCCCATTTGGCTCGGTCGTGGTGAAGTGGTCAAGCCGTCTGACTCGGGCCGATGATTGTGTGTTCGATTCCGGGCAGCGTCCTTTATTTCACGAATGAATTTTTTCGGAGACTCCCGAGGGTCACCGCTGGAGCTACGGAGTTCGTGCTTTGTGAAAGGCTTTCCGTGCTGCGGAAAGAGACTGAGCCATTTGTTTTAAAAATCCGGTGCAATGCAGTCGACTTTTAAGCGACTTTTTTTTAATTGCACTCTCTCCCATACGAATCTGGCTACTCTTTGTACTTGTGTCGTTACCCGAAATGACATGCTTTTATGTAAAACTAGTTTGTTAGCGTGAATTCACTACATTTTCGCCAAAGCATTAAAGACATATAGCCGCTTTCGATGATTTAAGTTGCCTTTGGACCCATCAAAGACATATTCCTTGGGTGGAGGTAAATATAAGATGGCAGGAAAACTTTGATAATGATGCAACAGATCTTTAAAAAAAAAATTGATCGTGAATGAAGGCATTCTTTTCTGAAAAGACTCTAATAATCGACTTGCGTTTCAAAGACAAAATCGATATCATCTGTTTTTTCGTGCCATTTAAAGTCTCTACGACCATATTTGCTAATATGTACACGTGCCTGCCAAAATCATTAATTGGGAGAGAACACCCCAGTTCGCTTAAAGAGATATTGCACTAGATATATTATCCCATAGGTAGACTGCCCTTCTTTTGTAATATTATCTACCACATGAGGTCACATACTGAACGTCTAAGATATCGCAATTACGTAACATTTATTTTAGTAGCTATTGATCAAAGTGGCAATATATTTCCCTAGATATTATGTTATACGTTCGTCAAACTATCTATTTGCATTACGCAGCCTTCATTTATACTCCAATAAAATATTGTTCTTGTCTCCCTTGTTGCTTGAAACTATCTGTTAAATTTATCTCCCTAGACACTATAAATTTATATTATACAGATTTCTACATATTTATCTATGCAACATTACAAGGATTGAAACGAGTTGCTATATTCATAGAAAAAGTAACGACTGCAGCAGGATGTAACACAAGGAAATAAAACCAGTTCGTCATCATCATCAACTGCCCTGCCAGCTGGCGTAGGCGTTTGTCAGCGACATGTTTGCTACAGAGTTCTCAGGACTCCCCTACTTTCGCACTGCACGAAATAATAACTCGTAACATTTGCAAAAGGAATGTATTTATTGAGAGCTGATAATTTAATGGCTCTGCGAGCGTTATGCTTCATCATCATTATACAACACGAATGCAATGAAGTGGTGAGAAATGATGCTAGTAATCACAATCTAAATTTACAGCCTAATATTTGCCTATTGCCTAGAAACTATAGCATTTGTCCAGGACACATCTACTCTCTACCGTCTCCAGTCGGGTCTGTCCACACACTACACATTGCGTGGTCAAGCACGGAGGCTGTCCTCTTCGTGCAGTAGCGGGTCTGGCGTGCATAGAGTCTCAAGCACGCTGGCTTGTGAGCTTGAGTAACCGGGCACTTCACGGTTACTCGTAAGGCCAAGTTTCCCAATGGCTTGGGGAAAGCCCTTGCTCACTTGTACGTGTTGGCCCCTGGCCTGACACAAATGTGTCTCCTTGTGAGGCTATTTATAGCGCTGGTGTCTCTCCTGTCTGGTGTCTCCCTACTAGAGTAGTATTAACTCTCTAACTCCTTATTGGGGATCCTGCCAGGTTCCCTCCTCTCTGTGAAGTGTTACTTCTCTTTTACTAATGTTTGTACCACGTCTGGTCACAAAGAAAAATTGGTTGCTCCAATTTTGTCAGATCTCCAATAAGTTATAAATCTCTCGTTTGGGGATAGAACAACTCTCTTCTTCCTTTACTCACACTGTTCTGTCTTTTCACTTGGCTAATTAAGTAGCCCATGTATCCCTATAGTTGGTTCTATAGATATCTTTGGGAATTGTTTTGAACCGGAACCGTTGTCGTATGACTTATGTCCTGGCTTCCGTCTTTTGACCCTTTGTCTTTTGACTTTCACCTATTTACTTCTGTCTCGACCTGTCCTCCAATTGCCCGAAATGACAACCCAAATACAAGTTGACTCTGTTATGAGTGCAACACATGAGCATAAAATGTTCATGTTCCCATTAATATCCCCTCCAACTCATATACACACAGTTCTACTTTTCACCTTCTCGCTTCCGCTTGTGAAAAGCTATCTTCAATGTTACATTAAGGTTTCTAAGCAGTTATTGTGTCCCCTGAATTAAAGTTGTAGTTCTTTGAACCAAAATAGTGTGTGTAACTTTATGTGTTTGTTTTCATGTTTGTTTGTGTGTTTTCTAATAAACTACAGTGTACTTAAATTGCTAACATGTGTATGCGTTAGTGTACTAAATGTGTGTGTTGCTTCGAGCGCCGTAAATCGGTTTATTGTGGTTACAAAAGTTTGTTATGCTTATTTGTGACCACAACTCCGTTTTCTGAAACTCGAAGTACATTCCCTATTTACTCTATTAAAGTATGGCAGTAACACACATAAAAACTTGACAACACATTGGATACACAGATGACACAGACAAGTCAAAATAAGACGTTTCCAGCGGTGGAAAACTTTTCCGCTATCTTTCTCTCTCGCTCTCTTTCTTTCAACGTTTACTAATTTTTTCCCATTCTCTTCTCGCATTTATTCGTCTTTCATACATCTTTCACTTGCTTTCATACTCTCCTTTTACTCACTCATTCAGTCGTCATTAAAATATGTTTCATAGCATCAAATACATGAACATTACATATTTACAATAAATGATTGGATGAAATATAACAGTAATCACGCCAAATGACTGTGCGTTTTGTTTGCACGTGTCATGTCTATACAAAATATACAAAGTTATAAGGATGGTTTGTTACCGATCCTGTAATAGTCACTAATCTGATTTGTTGTGCTGGCCTAAATTATCCCAAAGGGAAATAATCTAACTACTTACTTTCATTTAAGAGATTGGGGTAACTACCTTAAAGTATTATTTGTAAAAAAATTGTGTTAATTCCTAAATGGTTGGGTTAGTTTAGAAATGATATTATAGATAAATGACTTTATAAATGGTTATGATTATGCGGTGATAAACTAATGTAATATCTAGCAATTGTATTTCTATAATTGGTGTTACCTTAAATGGTTTATTAACTAAATGATGGTGATTTCTAACTACCACATGACATAAATAAAATTATATATGCATTTGAATAATTTTCACTTCAATTATTAATAGCAACATGAAGTTATGTGTACTGTTAATAAAATAATATATATATATATATATATATATATATATATATATATATATATATATATATATATATATATATATATATATATATCACAGTTACATTTCTATATCTAATTACACTAACTGAAGTCCTCCTTTCCAGTGTGAAGATGGAGCAATGTTCTTTGTAGACTATTATAACATAGTTCATTTCGGCAAAGTCTTCTATGCTCTCTTTCATGGGTCGTGTATAAATATATTTCCCTACTAACATATGTAGGTTCATAGCTAACACTTCAATGTTCTCGTTTATGTATGTTTCAGCGCATATTACTTATGAGTCTGTTCGTTACACTTTTCATCGCACTATTAATTTCACACAGTTACATGTTTGGCGATGATAACGCACTTACAGTGTATCTTAATCACCTCATACGGCACTGAGTTACCTAATATTTACAGTGTCACTGTTTCTGGTGATGGGTGGTCGATCCCTTCGTGCCAATCAGGTACTTCAATGGTTGACGGTCGACTCAAAATATCTGCAACAGTGTTCAATCTCCCCTTTAAGTGCTGAATGGTAAATGTGTAATTTTGGAGAATTAAAGCCCACCTGTAGACTCTGTTGTTGTGGGGAACGCCTGATTGCATCACCGACAACGGAGAATTATCGGTTTCGATTACAAACTGTGCTCCTGCCAAAAATCTATGAAATTTCTTAACACAATAGATCAAACTGAGGCCCTCCAGTTCTGATGCTGGGTATCTAGATTCAGCAGGGCTAATCTTGCGACTTACGTACATTACTGGGTGGAACTTCCCTTCGTAGAACTGTCCTAGTATCCCAGATATGGAGATGGCACTCGCATCTGTGCGTAAGAAATAGGTAAGTTTTGGATTAGGCATACGAAGGATAGGTGGAACGCTGAAAAGATGTTTTAATTTTGATAACGCGCTAATTAATCCTGCATCTTGTACGGATAATTTAGCCGAAGCTTTTAAGATGTTAGAAAAAACACTGGTAATTTCTGCCAGATTTGGAATAAATTTACTATAGAAGTTTACCAGACCCAGTAAACTTCGGACCTGTTTCTTGGTCGTTGGCATTGTCAAATTCAGAATCTTCGTGACGATTCTGTCATCAGTTCTTAATTGACCTCTGCAGATGGTATGACCCAGAAAGTCAATTTGTTCCATGCCCAACGCTACTTTGGTCGGCTTCGCTGTGAGCCCAAATACTCGCAACCTGTCGAAGACTTGTCGCAGTTTCAGTAGGTGTGTTGTCCATTCTTCCGTATGGATGCATATGTCGTCTATATATGTAGCAATATTAGTCATCCCATCTAGAAGATCCCTAGTTAGAAGGACGAAAGTTGCTGGGGCGTTACGAATGCCAAAAGGAAGAAAGCGCCACTCATAGAGACCTAAAGGAGTGGAGAAAGCTGTTAAATGAATCGAATTTACTTCCATCGAGACTTGCCAATAACTTTTCGTGAGGTCAATCTTGCTAAATATGCGAGATGTAGACATGTCCAAGATCAAATCCTCGCATGATGGAATTGGTTCAGCGTCAATTTTGGTTATTTTGTTTAAGCGGCGATAATCGACGCAGAGTCGAATAGTAGAGTCCTTTTTGGCGACAAGGACAATAGGGAAAGAATACTCTGACTGAGATATTTGAATAATTCCGCTCGACTCAAGAGATAGAATTTCTTTGTCGAGGTTCGACCTATAGTTTAGAGGGATAGAATAAGGTCGACACTTGATTGGTGTGTTGTCAGTCAGAATGATAGAATGTTCTATTCTATCTGTCTTTCCTGGGATGTCGGAGAAAATGTCTCTGTATTCCGTTACTAGCTCTATGATATGTCGTCGTTGGTCGTCTGTCAGTTTAGTTTCTATCTTTATACTGTCAATGGTCGCAGTCGTGTCTACAGTAGGGACTGGTAGTTCCATCTCGTCTTCGTCTGTCTCGTTCAATACTGTTATGGTGCTAGCTGTGTGTGCTGTTACCTGGCTAAGTGTGTATGCGTTGTCGCTGTCGTGCGTCGCCCTATCTAGTGGAGTTGTGATGTGTACGTCTGTCGTCTCATTACTTGGTGTTGGTGCAATTTGTTCGTCTGTCTGTTGTTCTTGTCGTGAAAAGTATGGTTTCAACATGTTGATATGAAATATCTTTAAGTGTCCTTTTATCGATATTTCATAATCCACATCTGATATTTTACGTTCAACGTTGAATGGCCCTTGCCAAGATGTTAGTAACAAATTTCGTTTATCAGGTAGTAGAAGCAAAACCTTCTGGTTTGGTTCAAGGTGGATAGTTTTAGCACATTTATTTGCATAGTCGAGGTTTCTATTGCTCGACACCTGTTGTAAGGGTCCAGCAATATCGACCGCTATACTCTCATGTGGTCTAGATGCTAATACTGACCTAACTTCTACCGTCACATGCTTTCCCTTTCGTACAAGATGTTGACAAATAGTACAAGATCGACAGAAAATTTTTATGTCCGAACAAAATTTGGGCCAGTAAAATTGTGACAGAACTCTGGCTTGTGTTTTATCATAGGCCAAATGTCCAGCACAAGGTGACTCATGTGCGATCTTTAGCACATTTTGTCGGTATGTTACAGATAACACCGTCTGCTGAATTTCATGGTTATTATATGTGTAATAACGCATGAGAATTCCGTTAAATTTTTTAAAGTACCAAGATGCATTCTTCGTCACTTTCGCTCGTTCACCCACCAAATTAAAATAAGGTGTGGCTGTTTAGTCGGTGTTTTGTGCCTCGATAAATTTTAGTCGAGTATTGTTGGTATCTGCACCACTTGGTGTTAATAGCTGTAGCATTTCATTTTGTAAGTCAGTATAGTTTATTTCTGTATCTGACTTTGTTACAGCGTTAGCCATATGTGTATGTTTCCAGGCTTTTATGTCGTCGTCTGTACATTCTTTCAATGAATCTAGGCATCCTAAAATGAGATCCGTGCATGGATCTTGCAGGATTGCGCAAGTAAATGTGCCGGTAAGGGTCGGGGTATTGATATGCGCTTTTGCCAGTGGATATTTCTCAATGGTTCCAGAGAAAATATGGCATTTGTCAAATTCACCTGTATAATCTTCTGGTCTAGCAAGTACTTTCCTTAAACCCAGTAGAGTGCTCCCGCTATCGAGCAAACATTGGCATGGCTGATCGTTGACCAATGCATCGTAGAACTTAAGTTTACCTCTGGAGGCACTTGCTGCGTTAGCATCTTCATTTGCACATGATATTACGTGCCCACATTATAATTTACCAGTCGCATGACATTGGTGGCATACATTACATTTCTTAAAGTCTAAAATATCTGTTACTAATGCTACACTCTCACATTCACTCGTTGGCAACACATTCACAAGTTCCGGATCAATGTCACTCTCATCGTCTGATGATGTATCGATGAGTGCTGCATTATTTGCCTTCATTCGTTGTCTACCAATACATTTATTGCTATAGTGGCCATAACTGGAACAAAAATAACATTTAACAGCACGTTTGAATGATGATCTTCTGCTTTCTTGCTTCTTTAACACTGCTTCTAAGTGTGACGGATATGCGGGGTTTTTATCACACATCGAGTAAGTCGGGTGAAAAAGACTACAATAGTTACATCGAGGTGGTTTTTGATATGGTTTGTCCTTCTTACGGTAATCTTTTTGGTTGTAAGATCTATCAGGAACTTTGTTTGCAAAAGCAGTAATTTCTGTATCATGTGTTGTAGATGTAAATATGTCCCTATTAGATGAAAAATATGCTGATCCCCGTTTCTCTAATTGCTGAATGGACTCAATATATGACTGTTGTAAAAACTTCGCAAAAGGGGTAGGAACGCTAGATATCACCTTGTCCATTACCATAAGTTCTTCTAGTTTTTCATAGTTGTTACCCACTTTCGCTGCCCTAGTCCACTTTTTAAATGTGCTCTGCACGTTAGAGATGTAGTCTAAGAAGGTTTCAGTTGCTATTGGCTTAATTTGGGAGAATTGAATTGGGTACCCAGTAGCGTCTAAAAGAAAGTGCTGCATTATCCTATCGTGTATGTACTGATAATTGTTCCTTAGCTCTGTAGGTATGGATTCTATTACTTTTAACGGCTACCCACTGAGATTTCTCATGTAGATCATTGCCCAGTCATCCAAAGGTATTTTCTGCGTTTTTAGTTGGAATTCTATGTTCTCAGTCCATGCGCTAATTGAATCCCCTACGCTATATGGTTTTAAAAGGCCTTTATACTTACTAAATTTTTTCTGTTCTTCTTGGCTCTTTTGTTTGCTAGAGGCTATTTGTATGTTAGAATCTACCTCCATTTCTTTCATCTTTAGTTTAGTCTCTGAATCTACTTGTATCTGCTTTTGTTTGGTGACTTCCTCTGCTTGTTTGTTAGCATGATCTAAGTCTAACTGTTTTTGTTTAATAACTTGATCTAACTCTAATTGTTTCTGTTTCGTAACTTCTTCTGCTTGTTTGCTAGCATGATCTAAGTCTAATTGTTTCTGTTTGGTAGCTTCCTCGACCTCTTTCATTTCTTTTTGATGCTGCCTTTCTAATGCTCTTTCATCCCTGCCAAGAGCAGCTTTTCTTTCTGTTTCTCCTCTATGTCGAGCTATTTCTTCTTTATACTTTTGATCCGCCCACTTTTCTAGCTTATCTCCAGTGTGGCCCATGTCCTTACCTGCTTGGATGCACTCATTTAGTGACGCCATTTTGTGGCGTAATGTTAGTTCAATATGGTCTCACAATAATATTCACACAATAGTTTGTAATAATGTGTTAGTAAATATACATCTTTACTGAAAAAGAAGATGCATGATTAATTTAGAGCATACCAAAATATTCTGAAAATATACTCATCTAATTCTTTGGAAAATACGGTTCTTGGGATGTTCCACCGCTGTCTTCCACACTCACAAAATGTTTGACTTGATAACACAATGACTGCTTCTGTTTCGTAGAGCATCAAAAATTAGACACACGCTTATGTTGTAAATACAAACTTATCTTTCATGCGAATGATGAATGAAAAAAATGTGATAGATAGTGATAAATGGTGTTAATGAATGAATGATATGATTGTCTGAATTATATGTTAGATGATATGTGAGATGATTCGTCGTATGACAGTCAATGTCGTCTTGTCTTCAGTTTCCGACTATGTTGTAACTTCGTTCTAGGCTTCAGATCAGTCGCTAATCTGTTTACTGACTTCGTAGAATGGTGACATTGATGGCTGTATCACACAAAATGAAATGTACACGATGGTTAAGTTGGTAATATTTACTGATGATTATATACATTTCTATAGATTTCTTTATAATAACACACTTTCAAAATTAATTTCCGTAGAATTTCACAATTTATCGATTTAATTTGGCTTTATTGTGGTACACGCTCCACAAATGGTATGATCGTATAATTACCAAAGAAAATTATTTCAGCCATGTATGGAAACAAATTTACATTATTTTCACATATATAACACGGTAATGATGTTCAATCGTGCAATTCACTGATGCTGGTTCAGAACTTTCTGCTACCAATTGATAGCTGGCGTTGTTTTAGTGGTTTATAACACCACTTGCCTACTGGCGTTGGTTCACTGGTTTCTGACACCAATTGGGGTCCTGCCTGTCAGCGACTTGTTCGCTACAGAGTTCTCAGGACTCCCCTACTTTCGCACTGCACAAAATAATAACTCGTGACATTTGCAAAAGGAATGCAATTTATTGAGAGCTGATATATTAATGGCTCTGCGAGCGTTATGCTTTATCATCATTATACAACACGAATGCAATGAAGTGGTGAGAAATGATGCTAGTAATCACAATCTAAATTTACAGCCTAATATTTGCCTATTGCCTAGAAACTATAGCATTTGTCCAGGACACGTCTACTCTCTACCGTCTCCAGTCGGGTCTGTCCACACGCTACACATTGCGTGGTCAAGCACGGAGGCTGTCCTCTTCGTGCAGTAGCGGGTCTGGCGTGCATAGAGTCTCAAGCACGCTGGCTTGTGAGCTTGAGTAACCGGGCACTTCACGGTTACTCGTAAGGCCAAGTTTCCCAAATGGCTTGGGGAAAGCCCTTGTTCACTTGTACGTGTTGGCACCTGGCCTGACACAATTGTGTCTCCTTGTGAGGCTATTTATAGCGCTGGTGTCTCTCCTGTCTGGTGTCTCTCTACTAGAGTAGTATTAACTCTCTAACTCCTTATTGGGGATCATGACACGTTCATGGCTCTCCACAGATCTCGGTCGTTGGTGTTCTGGATCATCTCTGCTGATGATATTCCTCCATGCCACCGTCACAATCCATCCAGCATCATTTCTCTTGGTCTGCCTCTCTTCCCCTCGATCTTTCCAGTTGTCACGATGTTCTCCAATGCCTGTCTTCTCATCACATGACCGAAGAAAGATGTTTGTCTCTTTCTTATTTTTGTATATAAAGTAATACTTTCATTAGCCTATATCAGGCAGTCGTTATTAGTTACGCTGGCAGTCCAGGGAATTCGCAACACTCGTCTCTGAAACGACACCTCTGTTGCTTCTAATTTATTCTTAATTTTTTTCATTTACATTCCAAGATTCACTGCCTTACAGCAAAATTGGTTCTTCGTAGCATTTAAGCGCCCTCTTTCTTACATTCAGTGATAGTGACTTATTGCATAAGATACTCTTCATTTTCTGAAATGCGGCCTATGCTTGCCCTATTCTGCTCTTAATCTCTGTTGTACATCTTCCATCTGATGTTATAAATGCCCCTAGGTATTTAAAATTATCCACTTGGTTAAGAATTTGCCCTTCTATTTCAATGTCACATTTCGGTGTCACCATTTTCTTTGATATCACCACTGTTACTGTTTTCTTGATATTCAAGGATAGTCCTTTCCTTGCACTCTGTTACTACAATGTCCAATTATTGTTGTAGGTCTGTTGAATTATCCGCCAATAATATTGTGTCATTAGCATAGCGTATATTATTTATATTATAACTTCCAACTAATATTCCTGGCATCTCTTTGATCTCTCTCATTATTACTTCGCTATATAGGGAGAAGAGATCTGATGACAAGACACACTCCTGTCGTACTCCTAGCTTTATCTGTTCATAACTATCCTCTTTAGTTCCCATTTTATTTGCTGCTACTTGTTCCAGCAAATATTCTATGAAGAATTTTAAATCAAGAGTGGAGTTAAGCAAGGTTGTGTACTAGCTCCCACCCTCTTTGGAATATACTTTTCACTTCTACTGAAATATGCATTTCGTGATCAGGATGGTTGTATATACATTCACTCACGCTCAGATGGCGGCCTCTACAATGCTCAGAGATTGAAGGCTAAGACCAAAATTAGAAGAGTACTGATCAGAGAGTTGCTTTTTGCAGATGATGCTGCAGTTACGACCCACTCTGAGGAAGAATTGCAATGTCTACTATCTGCATTCTCCAATGCTTGTTCTGAATTTGGTTTAACAATTAGCAAAAAGAAGACACAGATTATGTCACAAGGTGCACATGGGGTACCATCAATCTTTATTGACGACGCCGAACTAGAGATAGTAGACCATTTTACATATTTAGGATCAGTGGTAAATAGCAAATTATCCCTAGATCAGGAAATCAACATCCGGATTGGTAAGGCAGCAACAACAATGAACAGGTTAAGAAAAAGAGTCTGGGAGAACAGGAAGCTTACTGCCAAAACAAAAGTCCTTGTCTATCAAGCCTGTGTCCTTAGTACTCTTCTCTATGGCAGTGAAACCTGGACAACTTACTCACACCAAGAGAACAATTTAAACAGCTTTCATATGCGGTGTCTGCGAAGAATGCTTGGTATTAAGTGGCAAGACAAAATCACAAATACTGAAGTATTGGAAAGATCAGGTTGTGTGACAGTTTATTCCATGCTCAGTCTTCGTAGACTTAGATGGATAGGACATCTTAGGAGGATGGATGATGGTAGAATACCAAAGGATATCTTTTTGGTGAATTACAGATGGGTAAGAGATCTCAGGGTCGGCCTCTGCTACGATACAAAGATGTGTGTAAGCGGGACATGATTGATACAGGCATTGATAATGCACATTGGGAGCAAGTCGCCGCTGAACGTGTTGCATGGAGGGCAAATATCAGAAATGGAATAAAGTCAAAGGTGAATATTATTGCAGACAAGTCACACACCAAGCGTCTGAGACGTAAGATGGTGCATGATGGTGGAAATGACCACGTGTTCAGATGCACCCACTGTGAACGGACATTTACAGCGCAAATTGGCCTTATCAGTGACACTCGCTACCGCCATAGTTAAAAGTTATTATGCCTTTTTAAAGCACAAACTATCGTCTGTCAAGACAGCAAGGTGCCAATGGATGGAATTAATTAACTTTAGAATTTAGGTGAATAGAATTCATAGTTCAGTAGCAAGGAACTATCTTAATTGTGCATTCACTAGTTAGGAGGAATTAGTATAATTCGTCCTGGAAACAGTATCCGTCGACTAAATTAAACTAAACTAAAATGCGTCTAAGTTTTCTCGCATTCTTATGTATGATTGTTGCGAATAAGTTTTCTATCATTCGTATGTATGATCGTTACCTCAGTTTTCTCTCATTCTTATGTATGATTGCTGCGAATATGTTTTCCCTTGTTCTGATGTATGATTGTTGTGTGTCAGTTTTCTCTCATTATTTTGTATGATTGTTGTGTCTTTGTTTTCTCTCATTATTATATATGATTGTTGTGTCTTTGATTTATCTCGTGCTGGTTTCTGTATCATTCTTATGTATTATTGTTGCGCCTAAGATTTCTCTCATTCTTATGTATGATTGTTGCGCCTAAGATTTCTCTCATTCTTATGTATGATTGTTGCGCCTATGTTTTTACTCATTCTTATGTATGATTGCATATGATGCATTTAGGCATCCTAAAATGAGATCCGTGCATGGATCTTGCAGGATTGCGCAAGTAAATGTGCCGGTAAGGATCGGGGTATTGATATGCGCTTTTGCCAGTGGATATTTCTCAATGGTTCCAGAGAAAGTATGGCATTTGACAAATTCACCCGTATAATCTTCTGGTCTAGCAAGTTCTTTCCTTAAACCCAGTAGAGTGCTCCCGCTATCGAGCAAACATTGGCATGGCTGATCGTTGACCAATGCATCGTAGAACTTAAGTTTACCTCTGGAGGCACTTGCTGCGTTAGCATCTTCATTTAAACATGATATTACGTGCCCACATTATAATTTACCAGTCGCATTACATTAATGGCATACATTACATTTCTTAAAGTCTAAAATAACTGTTACTAATGCTACACTCTCACATTCACTCGTTGGCAACACATTCACAAGTTCCGGATCAATGTCACTCTCATCGTCTGATGATGTATCGATGAGTGCTGCATTATTTGCCTTCATTCGTTGCCTACCAATACATTTATTGCTATAGTGGCCATAACTGGAACAAAAATAACATTTAACAGCACGTTTGAATGATGATCTTCTGCTTTCTTGCTTCTTTAACACTGCTTCTAAGTGTGACGGATATGCGGGGTTTTTATCACACATCGAGTAAGTCGGGTGAAAAAGACTACAATAGTTAAATCGAGGTGGTTTTTTATATGGTTTGTCCTTCCTACGGTAATCTTTTTGGTTGTAAGATCTATCAGGAACTTTGTTTGCAAAAGCAGTAATTTCTGTATCATGTGTTGTAGATGTAAATATGTCCCTATTAGATGAAAAATATGCTGATCCCCGTTTCTCTAATTGCTGAATGGACTCAATATCTGACTGTTGTAAAAACTTTGCAAAAGGGGTAGGAACGCTAGATATCACCTTGTCCATTACCATAAGTTCTTCTAGTTTTTCATAGTTGTTACCCACTTTCGCTGCCCTAGTCCACTTTTTAAATGTGCTCTGCACGTTAGAGATGTCGTCTAAGAAGGTTTCAGTTGCTATTGGCTTAATTTGGGAGAATTGAATTGGGTACCCAGTAGCGTCTAAAAGAAAGTGCTGCATTATCCTATCGTGTATGTACTGATAATTGTTCCTTAGCTCTGTAGGTATGGATTCTATTACTTTTAACGGCTCCCCACTGAGATTTCTCATGTAGATCATTGCCCAGTCATCCAAAGGTATTTTCTGCGTTTTTAGTTGGAATTCTATGTTCTCAGTCCATGCGCTAATTGAATCCCCTACGCTATATGGTTTTAAAAGGCCTTTATACTTACTAAATTTGTTCTGTTCTTCTTGGCTCTTTTGTTTGCTAGAGGCTATTTGTATGTTATAATCTACCTCCATTTCCTTCATCTTTAGTTTAGTCTCTGAATCTACTTGTATCTGCTTTTGTTTTGTGACTTCCTCTGCTTGTTTGTTAGCATGATCTAAGTCTAACTGTTTTTGTTTAATAACTTGATCTAACTCTAATTGTTTCTGTTTCGTAACTTCTTCTGCTTGTTTGTTAGCATGATCTAAGTCTAATTGTTTCTGTTTGGTAGCTTCCTCGACCTCTTTCATTTCTTTTTGATGCTGCCTTTCTAATGCTCGTTCATCCCTGTCAAGAGCAGCTTTTCTTTCTGTTTCTCCTCTATGTCGAGCTATTTCTTCTTTATACTTTTGATCCGCCCACTTTTCTAGCTTATCTCCAGTGTGGCCCATGTCCTTACCTGCTTGGATGCACTTATTTAGTGACGCCATTTTGTGGCGTAATGTTAGTTCAATATGGTCTCACAATAATATTCACACAATAGTTTGTAATAATGTGTTAGTAAATATACATCTTTACTGAAAAAGAAGATGCATGATTAATTTAGAGCATACCAAAATATTCTGAAAATATACTCATCTAATTCTTTGGAAAATACGGTTCTTGAGATGTTCCACCGCTGTCTTCCACAATCACAAAATGTTTGACTTGATAACACAATGACTGCTTCTATTTCGTAGAGCATCAAAAATTAGACACACGCTTATGTTGTAAATACAAACTTATCTTTCATGCGAATGATGAATGAAAAAAATGTGATAGATAGTGATAAATGGTGTTAATGAATGAATGATATGATTGTCTGAATTATATGTTAGATGATATGTGAGATGATTCGTCGTATGACAGTCAATGTCGTCTTGTCTTCACTTTCCGACTATGTTGTAACTTTGTTCTAGGCTTCAGATCAGTCGCTAATCTGTTTACTGACTTCGTAGAATGGTGACATTGATGGCTGTATCACACAAAATGAAATGTACACGATGGTTAAGTTGGTAATATTTACTGATGATTATATACATTTCTATAGATTTCTTTATAATAACACACTTTCAAAATTAATTTCCGTAGAATTTCACAATTTATCGATTTAATTTGGCTTTATTGTGGTACACGCTCCACAAATGGTATGATCGTATAATTACCAAAGAAAATTATTTCAGCCATGTATGGAAACAAATTTACATTATTTTCACATATATAACACGGCAATGATGTTCAATCGTGCAATTCACTGATGCTGGTTCAGAACTTTCTGCTACCAATTGATAGCTGGCGTTGTTTTAGTGGTTTATAACACCACTTGCCTACTGGCGTTGGTTCACTGGTTTCTGACACCAATTGGGGGTCCTGCCTGTCAGCGACTTGTTCGCTACAGAGTTCTCAGGACTCCCCTACTTTCGCACTGCACGAAATAATAACTCGTGACATTTGCAAAAGGAATGCAATTTATTTAGAGCTGATATATTAATGGCTCTGCGAGCGTTATGCTTCATCATCATTATACAACACGAATGCAATGAAGTGGTGAGAAATGATGCTAGTAATCACAATCTAAATGTACAGCCTAATATTTGCCTATTGCCTAGAAACTATAGCATTTGTCCAGGACACATCTACTCTCTACCGTCTCCAGTCGGGTCTGTCCACACGCTACACATTGCGTGGTCAAGCACGGAGGCTGTCCTCTTCGTGCAGTAGCGGGTCTGGCGTGCATAGAGTCTCAAGCACGCTGGCTTGTGAGCTTGAGTAACCGGGCAATTCACGGTTACTCGTAAGGCCAAGTTTCCCAAATGGCTTGGGGAAAGCCCTTGCTCACTTGTACGTGTTGGCCCCTGGCCTGACACAAATGTGTCTCATTGTGAGGCTATTTATAGCGCTGGTGTCTCTCCTGTCTGGTGTCTCCCTACTAGAGTAGTATTAACTCTCTAACTCCTTATTGGGGATCCTGACACGTTCATGGCTCTCCACAGATCTCGGTCGTTGGTGTTCTGGATCATCTCTGCTGATGATATTCCTCCATGCCACCGTCACAATCCATCCAGCATCATTTCTCTTGGTCTGTCTCTCTTCCCCTCGATCTTTCCAGTTGTCACGATGTTCTCCAATGCCTGTCTTCTCATCACATGACCGAAGAAAGATGTTTGTCTCTTTCTTATTTTTGTATATAAAGTAATACTTTCATTAGCCTATATCAGGCAGTCGTTATTAGTTACGCTGGCAGTCCAGGGAATTCGCAACACTCGTCTCTGAAACGACACCTCTGTTGCTTCTAATTTATTCTTAATTTTTTTCATTTACATTCCAAGATTCACTGCCTTACAGCAAAATTGGTTCTTCGTAGCATTTAAGCGCTCTCTTTCTTACATTCAGTGATAGTGACTTATTGCATAAGATACTCTTCATTTTCTGAAATTCGGCCTATGCTTGCCTTATTCTGCTCTTAATCTCTGTTGTACATCTTCCATATGATGTTATAAATGCCCCTAGGTATTTAAAATTATCCACTTGGTTAAGAATTTGCCCTTCTATTTCAATGTCACATTTCGGTGTCACCATTTTCTTTGATATCACCACTGTTACTGTTTTCTTGATATTCAAGGATAGTCCTTTCCTTGCACTCTGTTACTACAATGTCCAATTATTGTTGTAGGTCTGTTGAATTATCCGCCAATAATATTGTGTCATTAGCATAGCGTATATTATTTATATTATAACTTCCAACTAATATTCCTGGCATCTCTTTGATCTCTCTCATTATTACTTCGCTATATAGGGAGAAGAGATCTGATGACAAGACACACTCCTGTCGTACTCCTAGCTTTATCTGTTCATAACTATCCTCTTTAGTTCCCATTTTATTTGCTGCTACTTGTTCCAGCAAATATTCTATGAAGAATTTTAAATCAAGAGTGGAGTTAAGCAAGGTTGTGTACTAGCTCCCACCCTCTTTGGAATATACTTTTCACTTCTACTGAAATATGCATTTCGTGATCAGGATGGTTGTATATACATTCACTCACGCTCAGATGGCGGCCTCTACAATGCTCAGAGATTGAAGGCTAAGACCAAAATTAGAAGGGTACTGATCAGAGAGTTGCTTTTTGCAGATGATGCTGCAGTTACGACCCACTCTGAGGAAGAATTGCAATGTCTACTATCTGCATTCTCCAATGCTTGTTCTGAATTTGGTTTAACAATTAGCAAAAAGAAGACACAGATTATGTCACAAGGTGCACATGGGGTACCATCAATCTTTATTGACGACGCCGAACTAGAGATAGTAGACCATTTTACATATTTAGGATCAGTGGTAAATAGCAAATTATCCCTAGATCAGGAAATCAACATCCGGATTGGTAAGGCAGCAACAACAATGAACAGGTTAAGAAAAAGAGTCTGGAAGAACAGGAAGCTTACTGCCAAAACAAAAGTCCTTGTCTATCAAGCCTGTGTCCTTAGTACTCTTCTCTATGGCAGTGAAACCTGGACAACTTACTCACACCAAGAGAACAATTTAAACAGCTTTCATATGCGGTGTCTGCGAAGAATGCTTGGTATTAAGTGGCAAGACAAAATCACAAATACTGAAGTATTGGAAAGATCAGGTTGTGTGACAGTTTATTCCATGCCAAGTCTTCGTAGACTTAGATGGATAGGACATCTTAGGAGGATGGATGATGGTAGAATACCAAAGGATATCTTTTTTGGTGAATTACAGATGGGTAAGAGATCTCAGGGTCGGCCTCTGCTACGATACAAAGATGTGTGTAAGCGGGACATGATTGATACAGGCATTGATAATGCACATTGGGAGCAAGTCGCCGCTGAACGTGTTGCATGGAGGGCAAATATCAGAAATGGAATAAAGTCAAAGGTGAAAATTATTGCAGACAAGTCACACACCAAGCGTTTGAGACGTAAGATGGTGCATGATGGTGGAAATGACCACGTGTTCAGATGCACCCACTGTGAACGGACATTTACAGCGCAAATTGGCCTTATCAGTCACACTCGCTACCGCCATAGTTAAAAGTTATTATGCCTTTTTAAAGCACAAACTATCGCCTGTCAAGACGGCAAGGTGCCAATGGATGGAATTAATTAACTTTAGAATTTAGGTGGATAGAATTCATAGTTCAGTAGCAAGGAACTATCTTAATTGTGCATTCACTAGTTAGGAGGAATTAGTATAATTCGTCCTGGAAACAGTATCCGTCGACTAAATTAAACTAAACTAAAATGCGTCTAAGTTTTCTCGCATTCTTATGTATGATTGTTGCGAATAAGTTTTCTATCATTCGTATGTATGATCGTTACCTCAGTTTTCTCTCATTCTTATGTATGATTGCTGCGAATATGTTTTCCCTTGTTCTGATGTATGATTGTTGTGTGTCAGTTTTCTCTCATCATTTTGTATGATTGTTGTGTCTTTGTTTTCTCTCATTATTATATTTGATTGTTGTGTCTTTGATTTATCTCGTGCTGGTTTCTGTATCATTCTTATGTATTATTGTTGCGCCTAAGATTTCTCTCATTCTTATGTATGATTGTTGCGCCTAAGATTTCTCTCATTCTTATGTATGATTGTTGCGCCTAAGATTTCTCTCATTCTTATGTATGATTGTTGCGCCTATGTTTTTACTCATTCTTATGTATGATTGCATATGATGCATTTAGGCATCCTAAAATGAGATCCGTGCATGGATCTTGCAGGATTGCGCAAGTAAATGTGCCGGTAAGGATCGGGGTATTGATATGCGCTTTTGCCAGTGGATATTTCTCAATGGTTCCAGAGAAAGTATGGCATTTGACAAATTCACCCGTATAATCTTCTGGTCTAGCAAGTTCTTTCCTTAAACCCAGTAGAGTGCTCCCGCTATCGAGCAAACATTGGCATGGCTGATCGTTGACCAATGCATCGTAGAACTTAAGTTTACCTCTGGAGGCACTTGCTGCGTTAGCATCTTCATTTGAACATGATATTACGTGCCCACATTATAATTTACCAGTCGCATTACATTGGTGGCATATATTACATTTCTTAAAGTCTAAAATATCTGTTACTAATGCTACACTCTCACATTCACTCGTTGGCAACACATTCACAAGTTCCGGATCAATGTCACTCTCATCGTCTGATGATGTATCGATGAGTGCTGCATTATTTGCCTTCATTCGTTGTCTACCAATACATTTATTGCTATAGTGGCCATAACTGGAACAAAAATAACATTTAACAGCACGTTTGAATGATGATCTTCTGCTTTCTTGCTTCTTTAACACTGCTTCTAAGTGTGACGGATATGCGGGGTTTTTATCACACATCGAGTAAGTCGGGTGAAAAAGACTACAATAGTTAAATCGAGGTGGTTTTTGATATGGTTTGTCCTTCTTACGGTAATCTTTTTGGTTGTAAGATCTATCAGGAACTTTGTTTGCAAAAGCAGTAATTTCTGTATCATGTGTTGTAGATGTAAATATGTCCCTATTAGATGAAAAATATGCTGATCCCCGTTTCTCTAATTGCTGAATGGACTCAATATCTGACTGTTGTAAAAACTTTGCAAAAGGGGTAGGAACGCTAGATATCACCTTGTCCATTACCATAAGTTCTTCTAGTTTTTCATAGTTGTTACCCACTTTCGCTGCCCTAGTCCACTTTTTAAATGTGCTCTGCACGTTAGAGATGTCGTCTAAGAAGGTTTCAGTTGCTCTTGGCTTAATTTGGGAGAATTGAATTGGGTACCCAGTAGCGTCTAAAAGAAAGTGCTGCATTATCCTATCGTGTATGTACTGATAATTGTTCCTTAGCTCTGTAGGTATGGATTCTATTACTTTTAACGGCTCCCCACTGAGATTTCTCATGTAGATCATTGCCCAGTCATCCAAAGGTATTTTCTGCGTTTTTAGTTGGAATTCTATGTTCTCAGTCCATGCGCTAATTGAATCCCCTACGCTATATGGTTTTAAAAGGTCTTTATACTTACTAAATTTGTTCTGTTCTTCTTGGCTCTTTTGTTTGCTAGAGGCTATTTGTATGTTATAATCTACCTCCATTTCCTTCATCTTTAGTTTAGTCTCTGAATCTACTTGTATCTGCTTTTGTTTGGTGACTTCCTCTGCTTGTTTGTTAGCATGATCTAAGTCTAACTGTTTTTGTTTAATAACTTGATCTAACTCTAATTGTTTCTGTTTCGTAACTTCTTCTGCTTGTTTGTTAGCATGATCTAAGTCTAATTGTTTCTGTTTGGTAGCTTCCTCGACCTCTTTCATTTCTTTTTGATGCTGCCTTTCTAATGCTCGTTCATCCCTGTCAAGAGCAGCTTTTCTTTCTGTTTCTCCTCTATGTCGAGCTATTTCTTCTTTATACTTTTGATCCGCCCACTTTTCTAGCTTATCTCCAGTGTGGCCCATGTCCTTACCTGCTTGGATGCACTCATTTAGTGACGCCATTTTGTGGCGTAATGTTAGTTCAATATGGTCTCACAATAATATTCACACAATAGTTTGTAATAATGTGTTAGTAAATATACATCTTTACTGAAAAAGAAGATGCATGATTAATTTAGAGCATACCAAAATATTCTGAAAATATACTCATCTAATTCTTTGGAAAATACGGTTCTTGGGATGTTCCACCGCTGTCTTCCACAATCACAAAATGTTTGACTTGATAACACAATGACTGCTTCTGTTTCGTAGAGCATCAAAAATTAGACACACGCTTATGTTGTAAATACAAACTTATCTTTCATGCGAATGATGAATGAAAAAAATGTGATAGATAGTGATAAATGGTGTTAATGAATGAATGATATGATTGTCTGAATTATATGTTAGATGATATGTGAGATGATTCGTCGTATGACAGTCAATATCGTCTTGTCTTCACTTTCCGACTATGTTGTAACTTCGTTCTAGGCTTCAGATCAGTCGCTAATCTGTTTACTGACTTCGTAGAATGGTGACATTGATGGCTGTATCACACAAAATGAAATGTACACGATGGTTAAGTTGGTAATATTTACTGATGATTATATACATTTCTATAGATTTCTTTATAATAACACACTTTCAAAATTAATTTCCGTAGAATTTCACAATTTATCGATTTAATTTGGCTTTATTGTGGTACACGCTCCACAAATGGTATGATCGTATAATTACCAAAGAAAATTATTTCAGCCATGTATGGAAACAAATTTACATTATTTTCACATATATAACACGGCAATGATGTTCAATCGTGCAATTCACTGATGCTGGTTCAGAACTTTCTGCTACCAATTGATAGCTGGCGTTGTTTTAGTGGTTTATAACACCACTTGCCTACTGGCGTTGGTTCACTGGTTTCTGACACCAATTGGGGTCCTGCCTGTCAGCGACTTGTTCGCTACAGAGTTCTCAGGACTCCCCTACTTTCGCACTGCACGAAATAATAACTCGTGACATTTGCAAAAGGAATGCAATTTATTGAGAGCTTATATATTAATGGCTCTGCGAGCGTTATGCTTCATCATCATTATACAACACGAATGCAATGAAGTGGTGAGAAATGATGCTAGTAATCACAATCTAAATTTACAGCCTAATATTTGCCTATTGCCTAGAAACTATAGCATTTGTCCAGGACACGTCTACTCTCTACCGTCTCCAGTCGGGTCTGTCCACACGCTACACATTGCGTGGTCAAGCACGGAGGCTGTCCTCTTCGTGCAGTAGCGGGTCTGGCGTGCATAGAGTCTCAAGCACGCTGGCTTGTGAGCTTGAATAACCGGGCACTTCACGGTTACTCGTAAGGCCAAGTTTCCCAAATGGCTTGGGGAAAGCCCTTGCTCACTTGTACGTGTTGGCCCCTGGCCTGACACAAATGTGTCTCCTTGTGAGGCTATTTATAGCGCTGGTGTCTCTCCTGTCTGGTGTCTCCCTACTAGAGTAGTATTAACTCTCTAACTCCTTATTGGGGATCCTGACACGTTCATGGCTCTCCACAGATCTCGGTCGTTGGTGTTCTGGATCATCTCTGCTGATGATATTCCTCCATGCCACCGTCACAATCCATCCAGCATCATTTCTCTTGGTCTGCCTCTCTTCCCCTCGATCTTTCCAGTTGTCACGATGTTCTCCAATGCCTGTCTTCTCATCACATGACCGAAGAAAGATGTTTGTCTCTTTCTTATTTTTGTATATAAAGTAATACTTTCATTAGCCTATATCAGGCAGTCGTTATTAGTTACGCTGGCAGTCCAGGGAATTCGCAACACTCGTCTCTGAAACGACACCTCTGTTGCTTCTAATTTATTCTTAATTTTTTTTCATTTACATTCCAAGATTCACTGCCTTACAGCAAAATTGGTTCTTCGTAGCATTTAAGCGCCCTCTTTCTTACATTCAGTGATAGTGACTTATTGCATAAGATACTCTTCATTTTCTGATATGCGGCCTATGCTTGCCCTATTCTGCTCTTAATCTCTGTTGTACATCTTCCATCTGATGTTATAAATGCCCCTAGGTATTTAAAATTATCCACTTGGTTAAGAATTTGCCCTTCTATTTCAATGTCACATTTCGGTGTCACCATTTTCTTTGATATCACCACTGTTACTGTTTTCTTGATATTCAAGGATAGTCCTTTCCTTGCACTCTGTTACTACAATGTCCAATTATTGTTGTAGGTCTGTTGAATTATCCGCCAATAATATTGTGTCATTAGCATAGCGTATATTATTTATATTATAACTTCCAACTAATATTCCTGGCATCTCTTTGATCTCTCTCATTATTACTTCGCTATATAGGGAGAAGAGATCTGATGACAAGACACACTCCTGTCGTACTCCTAGCTTTATCTGTTCATAACTATCCTCTTTAGTTCCCATTTTATTTGCTGCTACTTGTTCCAGCAAATATTCTATGAAGAATTTTAAATCAAGAGTGGAGTTAAGCAAGGTTGTGTACTAGCTCCCACCCTCTTTGGAATATACTTTTCACTTCTACTGAAATATGCATTTCGTGATCAGGATGGTTGTATATACATTCACTCACGCTCAGATGGCGGCCTCTACAATGCTCAGAGATTGAAGGCTAAGACCAAAATTAGAAGGGTACTGATCAGAGAGTTGCTTTTTGCAGATGATGCTGCAGTTACGACCCACTCTGAGGAAGAATTGCAATGTCTACTATCTGCATTCTCCAATGCTTGTTCTGAATTTGGTTTAACAATTAGCAAAAAGAAGACACAGATTATGTCACAAGGTGCACATGGGGTACCATCAATCTTTATTGACGACGCCGAACTAGAGATAGTAGACCATTTTACATATTTAGGATCAGTGGTAAATAGCAAATTATCCCTAGATCAGGAAATCAACATCCGGATTGGTAAGGCAGCAACAACAATGAACAGGTTAAGAAAAAGAGTCTGGGAGAACAGGAAGCTTACTGCCAAAACAAAAGTCCTTGTCTATCAAGCCTGTGTCCTTAGTACTCTTCTCTATGGCAGTGAAACCTGGACAACTTACTCACACCAAGAGAACAATTTAAACAGCTTTCATATGCGGTGTCTGCGAAGAATGCTTGGTATTAAGTGGCAAGACAAAATCACAAATACTGAAGTATTGGAAAGATCAGGTTGTGTGACAGTTTATTCCATGCCAAGTCTTCGTAGACTTAGATGGATATGACATCTTAGGAGGATGGATGATGGTAGAATACCAAAGGATATCTTTTTTGGTGAATTACAGATGGGTAAGAGATCTCAGGGTCGGCCTCTGCTACGATACAAAGATGTGTGTAAGCGGGACATGATTGATACAGGCATTGATAATGCACATTGGGAGCAAGTCGCCGCTGAACGTGTTGCATGGAGGGCAAATATCAGAAATGGAATAAAGTCAAAGGTGAAAATTATTGCAGACAAGTCACACACCAAGCGTTTGAGACGTAAGATGGTGCATGATGGTGGAAATGACCACGTGTTCAGATGCACCCACTGTGAACGGACATTTACAGCGCAAATTGGCCTTATCAGTCACACTCGCTACCGCCATAGTTAAAAGTTATTATGCCTTTTTAAAGCACAAACTATCGTCTGTCAAGACGGCAAGGTGCCAATGGATGGAATTAATTAACTTTAGAATTTAGGTGGATAGAATTCATAGTTCAGTAGCAAGGAACTATCTTAATTGTGCATTCACTAGTTAGGAGGAATTAGTATAATTCGTCCTGGAAACAGTATCCGTCGACTAAATTAAACTAAACTAAAATGCGTCTAAGTTTTCTCGCATTCTTATGTATGATTGTTGCGAATAAGTTTTCTATCATTCGTATGTATGATCGTTACCTCAGTTTTCTCTCATTCTTATGTATGATTGCTGCGAATATGTTTTCCCTTGTTCTGATGTATGATTGTTGTGTGTCAGTTTTCTCTCATTATTTTGTATGATTGTTGTGTCTTTGTTTTCTCTCATTATTATATTTGATTGTTGTGTCTTTGATTTATCTCGTGCTGGTTTCTGTATCATTCTTATGTATTATTGTTGCGCCTAAGATTTCTCTCATTCTTATGTATGATTGTTGCGCCTAAGATTTCTCTCATTCTTATGTATGATTGTTGCGCCTATGTTTTTACTCATTCTTATGTATGATTGCATATGATGCATTTAGGCATCCTAAAATGAGATCCGTGCATGGATCTTGCAGGATTGCGCAAGTAAATGTGCCGGTAAGGATCGGGGTATTGATATGCGCTTTTGCCAGTGGATATTTCTCAATGGTTCCAGAGAAAGTATGGCATTTGACAAATTCACCCGTATAATCTTCTGGTCTAGCAAGTTCTTTCCTTAAACCCAGTAGAGTGCTCCCGCTATCGAGCAAACATTGGCATGGCTGATCGTTGACCAATGCATCGTAGAACTTAAGTTTACCTCTGGAGGCACTTGCTGCGTTAGCATCTTCATTTGAACATGATATTACGTGCCCACATTATAATTTACCAGTCGCATTACATTGGTGGCATATATTACATTTCTTAAAGTCTAAAATATCTGTTACTAATGCTACACTCTCACATTCACTCGTTGGCAACACATTCACAAGTTCCGGATCAATGTCACTCTCATCGTCTGATGATGTATCGATGAGTGCTGCATTATTTGCCTTCATTCGTTGTCTACCAATACATTTATTGCTATAGTGGCCATAACTGGAACAAAAATAACATTTAACAGCACGTTTGAATGATGATCTTCTGCTTTCTTGCTTCTTTAACACTGCTTCTAAGTGTGACGGATATGCGGGGTTTTTATCACACATCGAGTAAGTCGGGTGAAAAAGACTACAATAGTTAAATCGAGGTGGTTTTTGATATGGTTTGTCCTTCTTACGGTAATCTTTTTGGTTGTAAGATCTATCAGGAACTTTGTTTGCAAAAGCAGTAATTTCTGTATCATGTGTTGTAGATGTAAATATGTCCCTATTAGATGAAAAATATGCTGATCCCCGTTTCTCTAATTGCTGAATGGACTCAATATCTGACTGTTGTAAAAACTTTGCAAAAGGGGTAGGAACGCTAGATATCACCTTGTCCATTACCATAAGTTCTTCTAGTTTTTCATAGTTGTTACCCACTTTCGCTGCCCTAGTCCACTTTTTAAATGTGCACTGCACGTTAGAGATGTCGTCTAAGAAGGTTTCAGTTGCTCTTGGCTTAATTTGGGAGAATTGAATTGGGTACCCAGTAGCGTCTAAAAGAAAGTGCTGCATTATCCTATCGTGTATGTACTGATAATTGTTCCTTAGCTCTGTAGGTATGGATTCTATTACTTTTAACGGCTCCCCACTGAGATTTCTCATGTAGATCATTGCCCAGTCATCCAAAGGTATTTTCTGCGTTTTTAGTTGGAATTCTATGTTCTCAGTCCATGCGCTAATTGAATCCCCTACGCTATATGGTTTTAAAAGGCCTTTATACTTACTAAATTTGTTCTGTTCTTCTTGGCTCTTTTGTTTGCTAGAGGCTATTTGTATGTTATAATCTACCTCCATTTCCTTCATCTTTAGTTTAGTCTCTGAATCTACTTGTATCTGCTTTTGTTTGGTGACTTCCTCTGCTTGTTTGTTAGCATGATCTAAGTCTAACTGTTTTTGTTTAATAACTTGATCTAACTCTAATTGTTTCTGTTTCGTAACTTCTTCTGCTTGTTTGTTAGCATGATCTAAGTCTAATTGTTTCTGTTTGGTAGCTTCCTCGACCTCTTTCATTTCTTTTTGATGCTGCCTTTCTAATGCTCGTTCATCCCTGTCAAGAGCAGCTTTTCTTTCTGTTTCTTCTCTATGTCGAGCTATTTCTTCTTTATACTTTTGATCCGCCCACTTTTCTAGCTTATCTCCAGTGTGGCCCATGTCCTTACCTGCTTGGATGCACTCATTTAGTGACGCCATTTTGTGGCGTAATGTTAGTTCAATATGGTCTCACAATAATATTCACACAATAGTTTGTAATAATGTGTTAGTAAATATACATCTTTACTGAAAAAGAAGATGCATGATTAATTTAGAGCATACCAAAATATTCTGAAAATATACTCATCTAATTCTTTGGAAAATACGGTTCTTGGGATGTTCCACCGCTGTCTTCCACAATCACAAAATGTTTGACTTGATAACACAATGACTGCTTCTGTTTCGTAGAGCATCAAAAATTAGACACACGCTTATGTTGTAAATACAAACTTATCTTTCATGCGAATGATGAATGAAAAAAATGTGATAGATAGTGATAAATGGTGTTAATTAATGAATGATATGATTGTCTGAATTATATGTTAGATGATATGTGAGATGATTCGTCGTATGACAGTCAATGTCGTCTTGTCTTCACTTTCCGACTATGTTGTAACTTCGTTCTAGGCTTCAGATCAGTCGCTAATCTGTTTACTGACTTCGTAGAATGGTGACATTGATGGCTGTATCACACAAAATGAAATGTACACGATGGTTAAGTTGGTAATATTTACTGATGATTATATACATTTCTATAGATTTCTTTATAATAACACACTTTCAAAATTAATTTCCGTATAATTTCACAATTTATCGATTTAATTTGGCTTTATTGTGGTACACGCTCCACAAATGGTATGATCGTATAATTACCAAAGAAAATTATTTCAGCCATGTATGGAAACAAATTTACATTATTTTCACATATATAACACGGCAATGATGTTCAATCGTGCAATTCACTGATGCTGGTTCAGAACTTTCTGCTACCAATTGATAGCTGGCGTTGTTTTAGTGGTTTATAACACCACTTGCCTACTGGCGTTGGTTCACTGGTTTCTGACACCAATTGGGGTCCTGCCTGTCAGCGACTTGTTCGCTACAGAGTTCTCAGGACTCCCCTACTTTCGCACTGCACGAAATAATAACTCGTGACATTTGCAAAAGGAATGCAATTTATTGAGAGCTGATATATTAATGGCTCTGCGAGCGTTATGCTTCATCATCATTATACAACACGAATGCAATGAAGTGGTGAGAAATGATGCTAGTAATCACAATCTAAATTTACAGCCTAATATTTGCCTATTGCCTAGAAACTATAGCATTTGTCCAGGACACGTCTACTCTCTACCGTCTCCAGTCGGGTCTGTCCACACGCTACACATTGCGTGGTCAAGCACGGAGGCTGTCCTCTTCGTGCAGTAGCGGGTCTGGCGTGCATAGAGTCTCAAGCACGCTGGCTTGTGAGCTTGAGTAACCGGGCACTTCACGGTTACTCGTAAGGCCAAGTTTCCCAAATGGCTTGGGGAAAGCCCTTGCTCACTTGTACGTGTTGGCCCCT
The DNA here is from genome assembly GCA_963921405.1 of Cepaea hortensis. Lineage (NCBI taxonomy): Eukaryota > Metazoa > Mollusca > Gastropoda > Stylommatophora > Helicidae > Cepaea > Cepaea hortensis. The sequence goes on along the minus strand of OY992888.1, from coordinate 66,961,583 downwards.
GGCCTGACACAAATGTGTCTCCTTGTGAGGCTATTTTTAGCGCTGGTGTCTCTCCTGTCTGGTGTCTCCCTACTAGAGTAGTATTAACTCTCTAACTCCTTATTGGGGATCCTGACACGTTCATGGCTCTCCACAGATCTCGGTCGTTGGTGTTCTGGATCATCTCTGCTGATGATATTCCTCCATGCCACCGTCACAATCCATCCAGCATCATTTCTCTTGGTCTGCCTCTCTTCCCCTCGATCTTTCCAGTTGTCACGATGTTCTCCAATGCCTGTCTTCTCATCACATGACCGAAGAAAGATGTTTGTCTCTTTCTTATTTTTGTATATAAAGTAATACTTTCATTAGCCTATATCAGGCAGTCGTTATTAGTTACGCTGGCAGTCCAGGGAATTCGCAACACTCGTCTCTGAAACGACACCTCTGTTGCTTCTAATTTATTCTTAATTTTTTTCATTTACATTCCAAGATTCACTGCCTTACAGCAAAATTGGTTCTTCGTGGCATTTAAGCGCCCTCTTTCTTACATTCAGTGATAGTGACTTATTGCATAAGATACTCTTCATTTTCTGATATGCGTCCTATGCTTGCCCTATTCTGCTCTTAATCTCTGTTGTACATCTTCCATCTGATGTTATAAATGCCCCTAGGTATTTAAAATTATCCACTTGGTTAAGAATTTGCCCTTCTATTTCAATGTCACATTTCGGTGTCACCATTTTCTTTGATATCACCACTGTTACTGTTTTCTTGATATTCAAGGATAGTCCTTTCCTTGCACTCTGTTACTACAATGTCCAATTATTGTTGTAGGTCTGTTGAATTATCCGCCAATAATATTGTGTCATTAGCATAGCGTATATTATTTATATTATAACTTCCAACTAATATTCCTGGCATCTCTTTGATCTCTCTCATTATTACTTCGCTATATAGGGAGAAGAGATCTGATGACAAGACACACTCCTGTCGTACTCCTAGCTTTATCTGTTCATAACTATCCTCTTTAGTTACCATTTTATTTGCTGCTACTTGTTCCAGCAAATATTCTATGAAGAATTTTAAATCAAGAGTGGAGTTAAGCAAGGTTGTGTACTAGCTGCCATCCTCTTTGGAATATACTTTTCACTTCTACTGAAATATGCATTTCGTGATCAGGATGGTTGTATATACATTCACTCACGCTCAGATGGCGGCCTCTACAATGCTCAGAGATTGAAGGCTAAGACCAAAATTAGAAGGGTACTGATCAGAGAGTTGCTTTTTGCAGATGATGCTGCAGTTACGACCCACTCTGAGGAAGAATTGCAATGTCTACTATCTGCATTCTCCAATGCTTGTTCTGAATTTGGTTTAACAATTAGCAAAAAGAAGACACAGATTATGTCACAAGGTGCACATGGGGTACCATCAATCTTTATTGACGACGCCGAACTAGAGATAGTAGACCATTTTACATATTTAGGATCAGTGGTAAATAGCAAATTATCCCTAGATCAGGAAATCAACATCCGGATTGGTAAGGCAGCAACAACAATGAACAGGTTAAGAAAAAGAGTCTGGGAGAACAGGAAGCTTACTGCCAAAACAAAAGTCCTTGTCTATTAGTACTCTTCTCTATGGCAGTGAAATCTGGACAACTTACTCACACCAAGAGAACAATTTAAACAGCTTTCATATGCGGTGTCTGCGAAGAATGCTTGGTATTAAGTGGCAAGACAAAATCACAAATACTGAAGTATTGGAAAGATCAGGTTGTGTGACAGTTTATTCCATGCTCAGTCTTCGTAGACTTAGATATTATTGCAGACAAGTCACACACCAAGCGTTTGAGACGTAAGATGGTGCATGATGGTGGAAATGACCACGTGTTCAGATGCACCCACTGTGAACGGACATTTACAGCGCAAATTGGCCTTATCAGTCACACTCGCTACCGCCATAGTTAAAAGTTATTATGCCTTTTTAAAGCACAAACTATCGTCTGTCAAGACGGCAAGGTGCCAATGGATGGAATTACTTAACTTTAGAATTTAGGTGGATAGAATTCATAGTTCAGTAGCAAGGAACTATCTTAATTGTGCATTCACTAGTTAGGAGGAATTAATATAATTCGTCCTGGAAACAGTATCCGTCGACTAAATTAAACTAAACTAAAATGCGTCTAAGTTTTCTCGCATTCTTATGTATGATTGTTGCGAATAAGTTTTCTATCATTCGTATGTATGATCGTTACCTCAGTTTTCTCTCATTCTTATGTATGATTGCTGCGAATATGTTTTCCCTTGTTCTGATGTATGATTGTTGTGTGCCAGTTTTCTCTCATTATTTTGTATGATTGTTGTGTCTTTGTTTTCTCTCATTATTATATATGATTGTTGTGTCTTTGATTTATCTCGTGCTGGTTTCTGTATCATTCTTATGTATTATTGTTGCGCCTAAGATTTCTCTCATTCTTATGTATGATTGTTGCGCCTAAGATTTCTCTCATTCTTATGTATGATTGTTGCGCCTATGTTTTTACTCATTCTTATGTATGATTGCATATGATGCATTTAGGCATCCTAAAATGAGATCCGTGCATGGATCTTGCAGGATTGCGCAAGTAAATGTGCCGGTAAGGATCGGGGTATTGATATGCGCTTTTGCCAGTGGATATTTCTCAATGGTTCCAGAGAAAGTATGGCATTTGACAAATTCACCCGTATAATCTTCTGGTCTAGCAAGTTCTTTCCTTAAACCCAGTAGAGTGCTCCCGCTATCGAGCAAACATTGGCATGGCTGATCGTTGACCAATGCATCGTAGAACTTAAGTTTACCTCTGGAGGTACTTGCTGCGTTAGCATCTTCATTTGAACATGATATTACGTGCCCACATATTAATTTACCAGTCGCATGACATTGGTGGCATACATTACATTTCTTAAATTCTAAAATATCTGTTACTAATGCTACACTCTCACATTCACTCGTTGGCAACACATTCACAAGTTCCGGATCAATGTCACTTTCATCGTCTGATGATGTATCGATGAGTGCTGCATTATTTGCCTTCATTCGTTGTCTACCAATACATTTATTGCTATAGTGGCCATAACTGGAACGAAAATAACATTTAACAGCACGTTTGAATGATGATCTTCTGCTTTCTTGCTTCTTTAACACTGCTTCTAAGTGTGACGGATATGCGGGGTTTTTATCACACATCGAGTAAGTCGGGTGAAAAAGACTACAATAGTTAAATCGAGGTGGTTTTTGATATGGTTTGTCCTTCTTACGGTAATCTTTTTGGTTGAAAGATATGTCAGGAATTTTGTTTGCAAAAGCAGTAATTTCTGTATCATGTGTTGTAGATGTAAATATGTCCCTATTAGATAAAAAATATGCTGATCCCCGTTTCTCTAATTGATGAATGGACTCTATCTGACTGTTGTAAAAACTTCGCAAAAGAGGTAGGAACGCTAGATATCACCTTGTCCATTACCATAAGTTCTTCTAGTTTTTCATAGTTGTTACCCACTTTCGCTGCCCTAGTCCACTTTTTAAATGTGCTCTACACGTTAGAGATGTAGTCTAAGAAGGTTTCAGTTGCTATTGGCTTAATTTGGGAGAATTGAATTGGGTACCCAGTAGCGTCTAAAAGTAAGTGCTGCATTATCCTATCGTGTATGTACTGATAATTGTTCCTTAGCTCTGTAGGTATGGATTCTATTACTTTTAACGGCTCCCCACTGAGATTTCTCATGTAGATCATTGCCCAGTCATCCAAAGGTATTTTCTGCGTTTTTAGTTGGAATTCTATGTTCTCAGTCCATGCGCTAATTGAATCCCCTACGCTATATGGTTTTAAAAGGCCTTTATACTTACTAAATTTGTTCTGTTCTTCTTGGCTCTTTTGTTTGCTAGAGGCTATTTGTATGTTAGAATCTACCTCCATTTCCTTCATCTTTAGTTTAGTCTCTGAATCTACTTGTATCTGCTTTTGTTTGGTGACTTCCTCTGCTTGTTTGTTAGCATGATCTAAGTCTAACTGTTTTTGTTTAATAACTTGATCTAACTCTAATTGTTTCTGTTTCGTAACTTCTTCTGCTTGTTTGTTAGCATTATCTAAGTCTAATTGTTTCTGTTTGGTAGCTTCCTCGACCTCTTTCATTTCTTTTTGATGCTGCCTTTCTAATGCTCGTTCATCCCTGTCAAGAGCAGCTTTTCTTTCTGTTTCTCCTCTATGTCGAGCTATTTCTTCTTTATACTTTTGATCCGCCCACTTTTCTAGCTTATCTCCAGTGTGGCCCATGTCCTTACCTGCTTGGATGCACTCATTTAGTGACGCCATTTTGTGGCGTAATGTTAGTTCAATATGGTCTCACAATAATATTCACACAATAGTTTGTAATAATGTGTTAGTAAATATACATCTTTACTGAAAAAGAAGATGCATGATTAATTTAGAGCATACCAAAATATTCTTAAAATATACTCATCTAATTCTTTGGAAAATACGGTTCTTGGGATGTTCCACCGCTGTCTTCCACACTCACAAAATGTTTGACTTGATAACACAATGACTGCTTCTGTTTCGTAGAGCATCAAAAATTAGACCCACGCTTATGTTGTAAATACAAACTTATCTTTCATGCGAATGATGAATGAAAAAATGTGATAGATAGTGATAAATGGTGTTAATGAATGAATGATATGATTGTCTGAATTATATGTTAGATGATATGTGAGATGATTCGTCGTATGACAGTCAATGTCGTCTTGTCTTCACTTTCCGACTATGTTGTAACTTCGTTCTAGGCTTCATATCAGTCGCTAATCTGTTTACTGACTTCGTAGAATGGTGACATTGATGGCTGTATCACACAAAATGAAATGTACACGATGGTTAAGTTGGTAATATTTACTGATGATTATATACATTTCTATAGATTTCTTTATAATAACACACTTTCAAAATTAATTTCCGTAGAATTTCACAATTTATCGATTTAATTTGGCTTTATTGTGGTACACGCTCCACAAATGGTATGATCGTATAATTACCAAAGAAAATTATTTCAGCCATGTATGGAAACAAATTTACATTATTTTCACATATATAACACGGCAATGATGTTCAATCGTGCAATTCACTGATGCTGGTTCAGAACTTTCTGCTACCAATTGATAGCTGGCGTTGTTTTAGTGGTTTATAACACCACTTGCCTACTGGCGTTGGTTCACTGGTTTCTGACACCAATTGGGGTCCTGCCTGTCAGCGACTTGTTCGCTACAGAGTTCTCAGGACTCCCCTACTTTCGCACTGCACGAAATAATAACTCGTGACATTTGCAAAAGGAATGCAATTTATTGAGAGCTGATATATTAATGGCTCTGCGAGCGTTATGCTTCATCATCATTATACAACACGAATGCAATGAAGTGGTGAGAAATGATGCTAGTAATCACAATCTAAATTTACAGCCTAATATTTGCCTATTGCCTAGAAACTATAGCATTTGTCCAGGACACGTCTACTCTCTACCGTCTCCAGTCGGGTCTGTCCACACGCTACACATTGCGTGGTCAAGCACGGAGGCTGTCCTCTTCGTGCAGTAGCGGGTCTGGCGTGCATAGAGTCTCAAGCACGCTGGCTTGTGAGCTTGAGTAACCGGGCACTTCACGGTTACTCGTAAGGCCAAGTTTCCCAAATGGCTTGGGGAAAGCCCTTGCTCACTTGTACGTGTTGGCCCCTGGCCTGACACAAATGTGTCTCATTGTGAGGCTATTTTTAGCGCTGGTGTCTCTCCTGTCTGGTGTCTCCCTACTAGAGTAGTATTAACTCTCTAACTCCTTATTGGGGATCCTGACACGTTCATGGCTCTCCACAGATCTCGGTCGTTGGTGTTCTGGATCATCTCTGCTGATGATATTCCTCCATGCCACCGTCACAATCCATCCAGCATCATTTCTCTTGGTCTGCCTCTCTTCCCCTCGATCTTTCCAGTTGTCACGATGTTCTCCAATGCCTGTCTTCTCATCACATGACCGAAGAAAGATGTTTGTCTCTTTCTTATTTTTGTATATAAAGTAATACTTTCATTAGCCTATATCAGGCAGTCGTTATTAGTTACGCTGGCAGTCCAGGGAATTCGCAACACTCGTCTCTGAAACGACACCTCTGTTGCTTCTAATTTATTCTTAATTTTTTTCATTTACATTCCAAGATTCACTGCCTTACAGCAAAATTGGTTCTTCGTAGCATTTAAGCGCTCTCTTTCTTACATTCAGTGATAGTGACTTATTGCATAAGATACTCTTCATTTTCTGAAATGCGGCATATGATTGCCCTATTCTGCTCTTAATCTCTGTTGTACATCTTCCATCTGATGTTATAAATGCCCCTAGGTATTTAAAATTATCCACTTGGTTAAGAATTTGCCCTTCTATTTCAATGTCACATTTCGGTGTCACCATTTTCTTTGATATCACCACTGTTACTGTTTTCTTGATATTCAAGGATAGTCCTTTCCTTGCACTCTGTTACTACAATGTCCAATTATTGTTGTAGGTCTGTTGAATTATCCGCCAATAATATTGTGTCATTAGCATAGCGTATATTATTTATATTATAACTTCCAACTAATATTCCTGGCATCTCTTTGATCTCTCTCATTATTACTTCGCTATATAGGGAGAAGAGATCTGATGACAAGACACACTCCTGTCGTACTCCTAGCTTTATCTGTTCATAACTATCCTCTTTAGTTCCCATTTTATTTGCTGCTACTTGTTCCAGCAAATATTCTTTGTTATTCTCAAATCTTTCCCATCAATGTTGATTTCTTCTAACATGTTAATCAGTTCATCATGTTTTACTTTATCACATGCCTTAGTATAATCTACTAAGGACAAATATATGTCTTTCTGTTTCTCTATTGACCTTTCTATTAGTGTCCGTAATGTATTTATTACATTGTTTGTGCCCTTTCCCGCCACAAATCCATACTGTTCTGCACTAATTTCCATTTTTATTAAAACCAGTTAGGTACGTGTAGTTCCTGCTAAGAAAAGTGACATAATAAACACAATCAAGTGTACAACGAACTGCACAATGGTGGACATAATTTTATAACAAAAATAATAATAATAAAATATAAAAACATGAAAAATTTAATATAACGTGTCCCAGAAATTGTGAATGTCTACTTCTACTTGCTCTAATCAGTTTGCGGTTGTTTGTTTGTTTGTTTGTTTGTTTGTTTTTGCGGATAGGCAATAAAATGATTAAGGCCTCTGGGTGTTTATGCTCGTGGCTACCGTTGCATTCGCATTTTCCACATGTTGGACTGGTAGTTTACGGTTCCGTCGCCCTGTTACTGAGTTGAGTGCGTGGCGTGACGCTGTGAGCTGTGAATTTCGTGTGAAATGTTTACAAATCTGCCCGAGGTTGTGCAGTACGTGTACGTATAACTCCAGCGAAAAAGTGACATACTAAATGCAGACTCAGTGTACATACCTTTCAACGAACTACACAATGGTGAACATAATTGTTTTTTGTTTTGTTTTTTTAAAGAATAATAAAATATAAAAACATAGAAAGTAAATATAACGTGTCCGAGATGCAGTGAATGTCAACTTCTAATTTCTCTAATCAGTTTACGGTTTCTATTTGTTTCTTGTATACTTTCCATTGGTTTTTCTTTTTGTCCATGGTATTCTTTGCAATTTCCTCAGAATCCACATTTCCACAGCTATCAGATGATTTTCAGCTTGTCTGCTAATTATCCTCGCTTCACATCCTTTCAAAAGTATATATTCTATTTAGCACCTCATCACTCTGTTTCTCGTTGCAACTGACATCTTTTTCTTGGTCAGTAAGTTTTCCGTCTGGCGAAAGGCTACCTTCGGCATGGTGATTCTTGTTCTAATCTCGTCAAGTCACCGCCCTTCCGACTGTTCCGAGACAGGTGTACCAATTCTCTTGTGTAAGAATATTCCCATTTACGTGTATATTACATTGTGGTATTTAGTTCTTCCTGGTGGCCATCATAATCTATGTTTTTATTCAATTTAATTATAACCCTAGTTGTTCACTATGTGCAACGACCGCATCCACTAAATGTTAAAGATACTGCTAATTGTCTGCAATCAACACTTTATCATCCACATATCTAATGCTGATGATGGTACGTCGCCCAATGATGATTCCTGTCATATTTAATGTTATTGATGTTAGTTAGTTAGTTAGTTAGTCGAAAGATCATCCTCATTGCACATCGAACCATTCAGTCCATAAGTGCACGGATCCCCTCCTCAGCAAATCCCGCAGCGTGTAGCGGCTAACGACGCCAGTTCTGTGTTGGTTTATCAATCTTCTTTGGCTTCCTGCGCAGTGTTCTTGTTTGGCCATCCCTCTTTCAATTTGCTGTTCTCGCAGTCTGGCCATTGTTGTAGATTCACAGTCATTACTTGGTTCACACAAAAGTCTTACTTCTCGTAGAGCATTCAGAATGTCAGCATGGTCCATGGCGCGTCCGCCCTCCAACGCAGCCTCATCTGCGAGCTTGTCAGCCCGCTAATTGATGTTACTTTACTCAAAGGTGATTCCTCTCATATCTAATGTTATTGATGTCACGTTCCCCAATGATGATTCTTCTCATATCTAAAGTTATTGGTGTCACGTCCCCAGTTGTGATTGCTCTCATATATATTGTTATTGATGTCATTTTCAGCAAAGGTGATTCCTCTCATATTTAATGTTATTGAAGTCACTTCCCACAAAGGTGATTCCTCTCATATCAAATGGTATTGATGTAACGTCCTGCAATGATGATTTCTCTCATAACTAAAGTTATTGATGTTACGTTCTTCAATGATGATACCTCTCAAATCTAATGTTATTGATGTTACGTCCCCCAATGATGATTCTTCTCATATCTAATGGAGCTGCGTAGTTCGTTCTTTGCGCGATGCGTTTGGCAACCCGCTCCACGGAAAGATGCTGCGCCATGTTGTATAAAACCCGGTCTAATGAAGTAGATTCTCTTACCTTTTAGCAGATTCAGGTCCAAACAAAAAGTAGGGTTTGACCGAACAAAAATGGATGGCGGATAATGATAAGTAGGACATTTTGTCACAGTTACGACTTAGTGCGGAGACCGTGATGAGCAGACCAAGAAGGATAAGACACGGATATGTTTTGTCACCAAATTCTTGCATTAGAAATAAAACTAAGGTAACACATATTACATGTTTTTTTCGACTGGGCTTTTATTGCAGCTGAACATCTCAAACAGCAAATCCATTACGTGGAATGTCAGCACCAAAGATTCACTGTGTGGGCTTCACCAACATGTGGAAAAAGCGTCCCTATGGCACGAATTTGAATATTGCTAGGCAAGGAAAACAATTCTGTGGAATGTCCGAACTGAAAGCTCGCTAAGTGGATGTCGTCCGCAGACTGGACTCTCCAGGTTTGCGTGGGGAGCGGCCTGTAGCGAACGAAATGCCCAATATATGGATGTGAGGCTAAGCAGCAATGTGCAGTGCGTGATGACTCCTAGCGTGAGCCCAGCACCAGAGCTCTATGTGTCGGCTCTGCATTTATAAAAGCCTCATTGGATAGCGGTGGATTCCCATGGTCTGACCCTGCCTTGCCTTGAAGTCAGGCCGGGATGTCTCCGGCCGTTCTAACTTGACCAGCTGGGATGTAGATGACACCACAAAAGTGAGAGTCGAAAGTGATTATTGCTCGCTGGACTTTAGGCGGCCTGGTGTGCCTTGTCAGTGAGAAGACCTGATCGTTCAGGTCCACATCGATTGGCGGACGTCAGTCGCGGCGATCGGGCAAATCTTGAGCTACAGCCTACGATAGGTGACGTTGTGGTATTCTGTTGTGATAATTTGGCCGTATCCAGCGTTTGCTGCGTGGTCTAATGGTTAAATACCCGCTTCACACGCCAGTAATACTGTGTTTGTTTCCGGGTCCGGTCAAGGATATGCAATACAGACGAGTTCAAAAGAGAGCGAAAATCGAGTCTAGTGCTTCCATATCTACGTGGATATTGACGCCTTAGATTCATGCCGGAATTCTATAAGCGTTGCCAGAAGTGGGTTGTGCTCAATATTTAAGTTCAAAGTCCGTCGGAAACCCCAGGAATGTTAACACAGTCAACAAACGCCCTCACAAGTAGGATGTCTCGGTCTAAAGGCGTAGTATCACAGCTCCGCTGTAAACAGGCACAACACAATCACGTCCGAAAAGAACCCCGAATGAACGCAGCAGAAGAAGAAAGAACACCTCAAACTGTGGTTTGCCTTTGTTAGGATCATATATAAATCCAGCGTTAAGGCAAATATCAGCAACTGCCGTAATTCACATTTGCATTAAAGGCTAACATCTTTCTTCGTGCCATTAAAAGACTCTACGACCATATGTGTTATCATCATGAAACACATGCACATGTGCCTGCCAAAAATATTTATTACCTGATCATGTCATGCTGTTGGAGTAAAACGGATATTGTACTGGATATATTATCTCATAGAAAGAATGCCCTTCATTTGTGATATTATCTACCACACGAGATCACATACTGGACATTTAAAATATCGCAATTACTTAATTTATTTTAGTAGCTATTGATCAGAATGGCAATATATTTCCTTAGATATTATGCTATACGTTCTTCAAACTAACTATTTGCATTACATTACCTTCTTTTATACTCCAATAAATTATTTTTTGTCTCCCTTGTTCCTTAAAAACCAGGTTTCAATTTATTTTCCTTGGTGCTATGAATTCCTATCATACAGATGTCTACAATTTTAACTACGAAACATAACAATGATCGAAACGAGTAGCAAAATGCATAGGAGAAGTAACGGCTGCAGGAGGATGTAACAATTCTTTTTATTCTTCAGCGTTCCGATCCATTGAGGTTCTTTGCTGCAGATACAATCCGTCTCCATTCGTCTCTCCGGTTGACCTTCTCTTGCCAGTCGTTGATTCCAAGTGCTTGTAGGTATATATATATATATATTCTCTCTCCACCATCTTCTTGGTCTACCTCGGGGCCCACGGTCATTTATGCCCAGAGTGTAAGCGAGTTTTGTTTCCTTATTGTCTTCCATCCTTTCTATAATCCCCAGCCATTGTAGTCTATTAGCCTTCATGATACCAGTGATTAGCGGGGACTTAAACAGATCATAAATGTCTTTGTTACTTCTCCTTTTCCACTCTCCACTTTGTGTATCACTAATGGGTCCAAAGATGCGTCTTAAAACTTTGTTCTCAAAGGTTTGTAACAAGGCTTCGTCGGGTGACGACGAGACACGATTCGGAAAATATGCCAGGCAATAAATCGTGTCAGATATTGTTTATGACTTTTGTGTTTACAGAACATGAAATGTTTTGAAGATGTATAAAAACATGGGCAGTCTGCGTGACCGCGGCGCTTAAAACGCTTGCGATTGAACTGCCAGTGCGCCGATTTAGGTGTGGGGGAATCGTTCAGAACACGGGCCATTCAGGCTTCAACGCTGACTACCCGTTCAGAAAACAATAGCACACTACTGAATGTAAATTTGTATAGAAATAAGATCTGAGGTTTGGATTGATTGTAACGTCCTGCAAACGCCATATACCGTTGTATATGTAAACATGAAGATCTAAAAAATAACTATGGAGGGAAGTTTACTATCATCATCATCATCATGTTCCATGCCGATAAGCTATGTATTCTTGTCTCGACCATGCCACATGGCCAAGTCATCCAGGTATTTATTTCCCTGCCTTGACCCTTGTTCTTTGCCACTCAATCTTGCCAGTTGTCACCAAGTGCTCTAGTTTATTTCTTCTCTTAACGTTGCCAGGATATTGTGACTGTCTACGTCTAATTTATCTAATCAATTTACTGTTTTTATTTGTGTATTGTAGGACATGATCATTAGTTTTTCTGTCTGTCTATGGTATTCTTTGCATTTTCCCCAGAAACCACATTTCCATAGCCATTAGATATTTTTCAGCTTGTCTGCTAATTACCCACGCTTCACATCCATACAAAAGTATAGGATCAATGCAGCACCTTAATACTCTGTTTCACGGTGCTATTGACATAATTTTATTGGTGGGTATGGTTTCCGTCTGGCAAAAGGCTACATTCACCATGGTGATTCTTATTCTATTCTCGTCAAGGCACCTCTCATCAGATGCTGTGAGTGTTCTGAGAAAGTTGTGCCAATTTACTTGTTTAAGAATATTCCCATTTACCTATATATTACATGTGTGGTATTTTTTCCTTCCTAGTGGATAAAACAAGGTGCAATTAAGTCGATCCTTTTGCTTTTAAGATATTCAGTTCCACACAAAAATTAGGTTGGACTGAACCAAAATGGATGACTTAAAATAATAAATAGGAAGGTTTCGTCAGTTATAACAGTGATAAGCAGACCAAGTAAGGTGTAAGATACGGACGTGTTTTGTCATCTAATTCGTGTATTAGAAAAAAAAATACTAAGGTAACACATGCTAATGTTTGGTGACTGAGTGTTATTGCAGCTGACATCTTAAATAGCGGCTTGTCTTTGCTAGGGTCAATTATAACTCCAGTGATAAGGCAAACATCAGCGACTGCCATTTGGTCTGCCATAATGTTATACATACATTGTCAGTTTATTTCTCAACATAATTTCCACCAACATTCATGCACTTATCGCATCGCTTTATCAGTCCTCCCAAACCCGCTGCACAGAACTGCGTGCTTTTTTGTCATTTACCTGCCATCCCACAGAATTGTGTGACTTACTTATTGAACCGGCCTTTTAATGTTTTCTTCCCAGCTATGCACCGCTTTACGGGACAAGCATTTGTCAGCATAAACACTGAAAACCCACCTTGGCGGGAGACATTTCCCGAATGTTGCCGAAGTTCAATGTGAAGTAAAATCGGTTTGGGAGTACTGATAAAACGATGGGATAAGTGCATCAATGTTGGTGGAAATTATGTTGAGAAATAAAGGGACAATGTCTGTATAAAAATAAACTAGTTTCAAGTTGTTATCATATTTAGTTATTTTTCTAAAGCAGTGTATGGCTTCCTTATTGACTTCCCCTCGTAATTCAGTATTAATTCAGGAGTTATTAATTAACTTTCGATCCTAGACCAGTCGCCAACCAAGGCTTAGGGCCTGGTCTGCCCTGTCATGACAATTTTGTCGAAGCTCCGACAGGCGGACAGTTAGAGCATTGCTTTGCTGATCCGGCAGCTTCTGCAGCTTGTCTTGTTCCAGATGTAGGGGTGTTACCTTTCCTCTGGAGTGAACTAGGCAGGCCGAGAGAGGGATCATGCTGCATGGGCAACACATGATCTCTAAATTTTAGCCCAGGCTTTGTGCTATGGAGAGGCAATAACTCCATCCATGGTCTTAACTGGTCTCGGAATCAAAGCGATAGGCAACTGTTACGGGTTATAAGTCCTTGTCAGTTGGCGTAGACATGAGGCGCCACGCGTTGCCTCTGACGGTGGGAGACACCTATAGGTGTCACTGATCAGCTACCGCCCGCCTCAAGCTGGGCATCCCCCAGCCAATTGGGTGCTGATCCGCCACAGCCTGCCTGCTTCAATGGGTGCTTGGGGCTAGGACAAAATCTGAATCGCAGGCTGTAAAACCAATGCACCAGGTACAAAAAATAAAAATAGAAACCTCAAGCTACGGCTTGCAACCTGGAACGTGAGAACCATGTGTCAAGGATTTCCCACTGACTTGACCAATATTGACGATGTGAGAAAAACGGCTGTGATTGATGCCGAACTCAATCGTCTTAACATTGATATTGTTGGCCTGCAGGAGACTGGCCTCGCTGAGGAAGGGTCACTCAGGGAAAACAACTACACCTTTTTCTGGAAGGGTAGAGGGCAGGCAGAAAAAAAAGGCAACACGGTGTGGGCTTTGCAGTGAAGAATTCGCTACTGGGAATGATTGAAATTCCAGCAGGAGGAAATGAAAGACTATTGTCCCTGCGCTTGGCAACCTCTTGTGGGTTTGCCACCATTATTACTGCATATTCACCGACACTCGATTCCTCTGATGATGTGAAGGATTTGTTCTATGAGGAGTTAGACTCCGTGATCAAGGCAGTTCCAAAATCTGACTACATTTATATGCTCGGTGATTTCAATGCTCGTGTGGGCAAGGACTCGAGTTCATGGCCAGTGTGCCTTGGAAAATACAACATCGGTCGCATGAATGAAAATGGGCAAAGGCTGCTGGAGCATTGCACCAGTAATGACCTATGTATTACAAACTCTTTTTTTAAAACAAAAGAGATGCATAAGGTCACATGGAAACATCCAAGATCCGGCCATTGGCACCAGCTGGACTTCATCATCACACGGAGACAACATCTGAACCATATATTATTGACTCGTGCTGACTGTGATACGGATCATTCTTTGGTTGTTGCAAGGGTTAGACTGAAACCAAAGAGAATCTACACAGCTAAACACAAATCTAGCCCCAGGATTAATATTATTAACACTCACGATCCTGAAAAGTGCTTTCAGTTACAACAGCAACTTGAAGACGCTTTCACTGATACACCAGAAAATTGTACAGTAAATGAAAAGTGGGGTCAAATTAAGGAAACTCTTTATAAAACTGCCGTAGGGGTTTACGGCACTGTGGATCATAAGAGGCAGGACTGGTTTGCGGCCAACAGCGAGACTCTGCAGCCCTTGATTGATAAGAAGAAGAAAGCTCTCTTAAGAAACAAGGAAAGACCAACGCGTAACACTCTGAGTGAGCTAAGGCAAGCTAGGAAGGATGTGCAAAAGGCTGCCAGGCAGTGTGCAAATGATTATTGGATCAAGTTATGTGAATTCATTCAAATCGCAAGTGATAAGGGAGACATAAGAAGCATGTATGAAGGAATAAAGAAAGCCTGTGGTCCAGTGATCAAAAGAAGTGCACCATTGAAAACCTTGACTGGAGAAATCATCACTGACAAGAAACGGCAGATGGACAGATGGGTAGAGCACTATTTGGAGCTTTACTCAAGTGAGACCAAACTAGCGGATGATGCCCTCAACGCCATAGAGGCTCTACCAACTCTTGACCACATGGACACACTTCCCACCATAACAGAAGTTAAGTGTGCTATAAAAGAACTTGCATCTGGCAAGGCTCCAGGTAAGGATGGGATTCCAATAGAGGTTATCAGGAGTGGGCAAGACACACTCACTATACAGATCCACCAGCTAATAAAGCTATGCTGGCGAGAAGGACAAGTCCCACAGGATTTCAAATATTCAAGCATCATTACACTGTACAAGAACAAGGGCGATCGGAATGACTGCAACAACTATAGGGGTATCTCACTTCTGTGTATTGTTGGAAAAGTAAATGCCAGAATTGTTCTGCGCAGACTTCAAGTCCTAGGAGATCAAGTCTACCCCGAATCACAGTGTGGCTTTCGACAGAACCGGTCTACCACTGATATGATATTCTCATTGCGACAAATCCAAGAAAAATGCCGTGAACAGAATCAACCACTGTTTATTGCCTTCATCGACCTCACAAAGGCATTTGATTTGGTCAGTCGTAAGGGTCTGTTCAAGGCACTAAAGAAGATTGGCTGCCCACCAACTCTTCTGTCCATTGTGGAATCGTTCCACACAGGCATGAAGGGTATAATCAAGTTTGATGGTGCAACTTCTGAAGAATTTGAAATCAAGAGTGGAGTTAAGCAAGGTTGTGTACTAGCTCCCACCCTCTTTGGAATATACTTTTCACTTCTACTGAAATATGCATTTCGTGATCAGGATGGTTGTATATACATTCACTCACGCTCAGATGGCGGCCTCTACAATGCTCAGAGATTGAAGGCTAAGACCAAAATTAGAAGGGTACTGATCAGAGAGTTGCTTTTTGCAGATGATGCTGCAGTTACGACCCACTCTGAGGAAGAATTGCAATGTCTACTATCTGCATTCTCCAATGCTTGTTCTGAATTTGGTTTAACAATTAGCAAAAAGAAGACACAGATTATGTCACAAGGTGCACATGGGGTACCATCAATCTTTATTGACGACGCCGAACTAGAGATAGTAGACCATTTTACATATTTAGGATCAGTGGTAAATAGCAAATTATCCCTAGATCAGGAAATCAACATCCGGATTGGTAAGGCAGCAACAACAATGAACAGGTTAAGAAAAAGAGTCTGGGAGAACAGGAAGCTTACTGCCAAAACAAAAGTCCTTGTCTATCAAGCCTGTGTCCTTAGTACTCTTCTCTATGGCAGTGAAACCTGGACAACTTACTCACACCAAGAGAACAATTTAAACAGCTTTCATATGCGGTGTCTGCGAAGAATGCTTGGTATTAAGTGGCAAGACAAAATCACAAATACTGAAGTATTGGAAAGATCAGGTTGTGTGACAGTTTATTCCATGCTCAGTCTTCGTAGACTTAGATGGATAGGACATCTTAGGAGGATGGATGATGGTAGAATACCAAAGGATATCTTTTTTGGTGAATTACAGATGGGTAAGAGATCTCAGGGTCGGCCTCTGCTACGATACAAAGATGTGTGTAAGCGGGACATGATTGATACAGGCATTGATAATGCACATTGGGAGCAAGTCGCCGCTGAACGTGTTGCATGGAGGGCAAATATCAGAAATGGAATAAAGTCAAAGGAGAAAATTATTGCAGACAAGTCACACACCAAGCGTTTGAGACGTAAGATGGTGCATGATGGTGGAAATGACCACGTGTTCAGATGCACCCACTGTGAACGGACATTTACAGCGCAAATTGGCCTTATCAGTCACACTCGCTACCGCCATAGTTAAAAGTTATTATGCCTTTTTAAAGCACAAACTATCGTCTGTCAAGACGGCAAGGTGCCAATGGATGGAATTAATTAACTTTAGAATTTAGGTGGATAGAATTCATAGTTCAGTAGCAAGGAACTATCTTAATTGTGCATTCACTAGTTAGGAGGAATTAGTATAATTCGTCCTGGAAAAAGTATCCGTCGACTAAATTAAACTAAACTAAAATGCGTCTAAGTTTTCTCGCATTCTTGTGTATGATTGTTGCGAATAAGTTTTCTATCATTCGTATATATGATCGTTACCTCAGTTTTCTCTCATTCTTATGTATGATTGCTGCGAATATGTTTTCCCTTGTTCTGATGTATGATTGTTGTGTGTCAGTTTTCTCTCATTATTTTGTATGATTGTTGTGTCTTTGTTTTCTCTCATTATTATATATGATTGTTGTGTCTTTGATTTATCTCGTGCTGGTTTCTGTATCATTCTTATGTATTATTGTTGCGCCTAAGATTTCTCTCATTCTTATGTATGATTGTTGCGCCTAAGATTTCTCTCATTCTTATGAA